>PISX010004073.1:0-21306 GCA_004024625.1 Mellivora capensis | reverse complement strand
GGATTATTTGTTCTTTGGGTGTTGAGTTTGATAAGTTCTTTATAGATTTTGAATGTTAGCCCTTCATCTGATATGTCATTTGCAAATATCTTCTCCCATTCTGTCGGTTGTCTTTTGGTTTTGTTAACTGTTTCCTTTGCTGTGCAAAAGCTTTTGATCTTGTTGAAGTTCCAATAGTTCATTTTTGCCCTTGCTTCCCTTGCCTTTGGTGATGTTTCTAGGAAGAAGTTGCAGCTGAGGTCGAAGAGGTTGCTGCCTGTGTTCTCCTCAAGGATTTTGATGGATTCCTTTCTCACATTGAGGTCCTTCATCCATTTTGAGTCTATTTTCGTGTGTGGTGTAAGAAAATGGTCCAATTTCATTTTTCTGCTTGTGGCTGTCCAATTTTCCCAACACCATTTATTGAAGAGACTGTCTTTTTTCCATTGGACATTCTTTCCTGCTTTGTCAAAGGTTAGTTGACCATATAGTTGAGGGTCCATTTCTGGGCTCTCTATTCTGTTCCATTGATCTATGTGTCTGTTTTTGTGCTGGTACCATACTGTCTTGATGATTACAGCTTTGTAATGGAGCTTGAAGTCTGGAATTGTGATACCACCAATTTTGGTTTTCTTTTTCAACATTCCTCTGGCTATTTGGGGTCTTTTCTGGTTCCATATACATTTTAGGATTATTTGTTCCATTTCTTTGAAAAAATTTTGACGGTATTTTGATAGGGATTGCATTAAATGTGTAGATTGCTTTAGGTAGCATAGACATTTTCACAATATTTGTTCTTCCAATCCATGAGCATGGAACGTTTTTCCATTTCTTTGTGTCTTCTTCAATTTCTTTCATAAGTACTTTGTAGTTTTCTGAGTACAGATTCTTTGCTTCTTTGGTTAGGTTTTTTCCTAGGTATCTTATGGTTTGGGATGTAATTGTAAATGGGATTGATTCCTTAATTTCTTTTTCTTCTGTCTTATTGTTGGTATATAGAAATGAAACTGACTTCTGTGCATTGGTTTTATATCCTGACACTTTACTGAATTCCTGTATGAGTTATAGCAGTTTTCAAGTGGAGTATTCTGGGTTTTCCCATAAAGTATCATATCATCTGCAAACAGTGAGAGTTTGACTTCTTTGATTTCTTTTTGTTGTCAGATTGCTGACAACAAGGACTAGGACTTCTAGTACTATGTTGTACTAGACTTCTAGTACAACAGGCTAGGACTTCTAGTACTATGTTGAATGACAGTGGTGATAGTGGACAGCCCTGCCATGTTCCTGACCTTAGAGGAAAGCTCTCAATTTTTCCCCATTGAGGATGATATTCTCCATTGAGGATGGGTTTTTCATAGATGGCTTTTGTGATATTGAGATATGTATCCTCTATCCCAATACTGTGAAGAGTTTTGATCAAGAAAGGATGCTGTACTTTGTCAAATGCTTTTTCAGCATCTTGAGAGTATCATATGGTTCTTGTTCTTTCTTTTATTAATGCATTGTATCACATTGATTTACTTGTGGATGTTGAGCCAACCTTGAAGCCTAGGAATAAATCCCTGGTGAAAAATCCTTTTAATCCTTTAATGTATTGTTGGATCCTATTGGCCAGTATTTTGTGTCCCTGTTCATCAAGGGTATTGGTCTGTAATTCTTTTTGATGGGGTCTTTGTCTGGTTTTGGTATCAAAGTAATGCTGGCCTCATAAAAACAGTTTGGAAGTTTTCCTTCCATTTCTATTTTTGGGAAGAGTTTCAGGAGACTAGGTATTAATTCTTCTTTAAATGTTCGGTAGAATTCCCCCTGGGAAGCCATCTGGCCTTGGGCTCTTGTTTGTTGGAAGATTTCTTTCTTTTTTTCTCTTTTCTTTTCTTTCTTTCTTTTTATTGGGGGGCCAGGGGGAGATTTTTTTTAAAGATTTTATTTATTTATTTGTCAGACAGAGTGAGCACAGGCAGACAGAGTGGCAGGAAGAGGCAGAGGGAGAAGCAGACTCCCTGCTGAGCAAGGAGCCCGATGTAGGACTCGATCCCAGGATGCTGGGATCATGACCTGAGCCGAAGGCAGCTGCTTAACCAACTGAGCCACCCAGGCGTCCCGCAGGGGCAGATTTTTGATGACTGCTTCAATCTCTTTATTGGTTATGGGTCTGTTCAGGTTTTCTATTTCTTCCTGGTTCAGTTTTGATAGTTTATACATCTCTAGGAATGCATCCATTTCTTCCAGATTGTCAAATTTGCTGGCATGTAGTTGCTCATAATATGTTCTTATAATTGTTTGTATTTCTTTGGTGTTGGTTGTGAATCTCCTCTTTCATTCATGATTTTATTAATTTGGGTCCTTTCTCTTTTCTTTTTGATAAATCTGGCCAGGGGTTTATCAATCTTATTAATTCTTTCAAAGAACCAGCTCCTAGTTTCATTGATTCGTTCTACTATTTTTTTTTGTTTCTATTTCATTGATTTCTGCTCTGATCTTTATTATTTCTCTTCTCCTGCTGGGTTTAGGCTTTCTTTCCTGTTCTTTCTCCAGCTCCTTTAGGTATAGGGTGAGGTTGTGTACTTGAGACCTTTCTTGTTTCTTGAGAAAGGCTTGTATCACTATATATTTTGCTCTCAGGACTGCCTTTGCTGTGTCCCACAGGTTTTGAACAGTTGTGTTTTATTATCATTTGTTTCCATGAGTTTTTTCAATTCTTCTTTAATTTCCTGGCTGACTCATTCGTTCTTTAGTAGGTTGCTGTTTAGCCTCCATGTATTTGGGTTAAAGTCCCCTACTATTATTGTATTATTGTTGATGTGTTTCTTTAATTTTGTTATTAACTGGCTTATATAATTCGCTGCTCCCATGTTATGGGCATACATATTTAAAATTGTTAGATCTTCTTGTTGGACAGACCTGTTAAGTATGATATAGTGTCCTTCTTTATCTCTTATTATAGTCTTTGGCTTAAAATCTAATTGATCTGATATAAGGATTGCCACCCAGCTTTCTTTTGATGTCCATTAGCATGGTAAATTGTTTTCCACCCCCTCACTTTAAATCTGGATGTGTCTTTGGGTCTAAAAAGAGTTTTTTGCAGACAATATATCAATGGGTCTTGTTTTTTGATCCATTCTGATACCCCCTGTCTTTTGATTGGGGCATTTAGCCCATTTACATTCAGAGTAACTACTGAAAGATATGAATTTAGTGCCATTGTGTAAGGTGACTGTTATTGTATATTGTTTCTGTTCCTTTCTGGTCTGTTACTTCTAGGTTCTCTATTTGCTTAGAGGACCCCTTTCAATATTTCCTGTAGGGCTGGTTTGGTGTTTGCAAATTCTTTTAGTTTTTGTTTGTCCTGGAAGCTTTTTATCTCTCCTTCTATTTTCAATGACAGCCTAGCTGGATATAGTATTCTTGGCTGCATATTTTCCTTGTATAGTGCTCTGAATGTATCATGCCAGTCCTTTCTGGCCTGCAAGGTCTCTGTGAATAGGTCTGCTGCCAATCTAATATTTCTACCATTGTATGTTATAGACGTCTTGTCCTGGGCTGCTTTCAAGATTTTCTCTTTGTCTCTGAGACTTGTAAATTTTACTATTACATGACGGGGTGTGGACCTATTTTTATTGATTTTGAGGGGGAATACTTTGTGCCTCCTGGATTTTGATGTTTGTTTCCTTTGCCAAATTAGGGAAATTTGCTCCGATATTCCTTCTGCCCCTCTCTCTATTTCTTCTTCTTCTGGGATCCCAATTATTCTAATATTGTTTCGTCTTATGGTATCACTCATCTCTTGAATTCTCCCCTTGTGGTCTAGTAGTTGCTTATTTCTCTCTTTCTCAGCTTCTTTATTCTCCATCATTTGATCTTATAGATCACTAATTCTCTTTTCTGCCTCATTTATCCTAGCAGTAAGCGCCTCCATTTTTTAAATTTTTTTATAAACATATTTTTATCCCCAGGGGTACATGTCTGTGAATCGCCAGGTTTACACACTTCACAGCACTAACCATAAGAGCCTCCATTTTTGACTGCACCTCATTAATAGCTTTTTTTATTTCAACATGGTTAGATTTCAGTTCTTTTATTTCTCCAGAAATCTTGTTTCTCCAGAAAGAGATTTTCTAGTATCTTCCATGGTTTTTTTCAAGCCTGGCTAGCACCTTGATAATTATTCTGAACTCTAGATATGACATCTTACATTGGTAGGATTGCATCCCTAGCCATCAGTACTGCCTCTTGTTCTTTTTCTTCTTTTTTTTACTTGAGTTTTTCCACCTTGTCATTTTATCCAGATAAGAATAGATGAATGAGAGAACAAAACACTAAAAGGGTAGCAATGACCCCAGGTTGAATATATATATATATATATATATATATATATATATATATATATATATATATAAGACTGGTGAATAGAACAGAGCCACACACTTGATTTTGGGTGTATTTTGGTGTGCTAAAAGAAACTTCCTCCCAAAATTTTAAAGAAAGAAAAAACATATATATACAAAAATAAGGGTAAACATGATGAATGGATGGAATATGACAGTAAAGATGAAAATTAAAGAAGATTCTAAAAAAGGAATTGATAAGAAGTGGGTTGAAGAAAGAAAAAGGAAAAAAAAGAAAGAATGTAATCAGGCTGGAGACTAGAACAAAGCCATGAGCTAGATTTTTGGATCTGTTAGAAGAAACTGTGTCCCAAAATTTTAAAGAAAGAAAAATCTATATGTATACAAAAAATAAGGCTAAATACAATGAAGGGATAGAATATATGACTATAACAGTGAAAATTTAAAAAGATTTTTTAAAAGGTATTGATAAGATAAAATAGTTTAAAAACATTAAAATAGGAAAGAGGAAAGATTTTAAAAAATAGCATAAGGGGGGCACCTGGGTGGCTCAGTGGGTTAAGCCTCTGCCTTCGGCACAGGTCATGATCTCAGGGTCCTGGGATTGAGCCCTGCATCGGGCTCTCTGATCAGCAGGGAGCCTGCTTCCCCCTCTCTCTCTGCCTGCCTCCCGCCTACTTGTCATCTCTCTCTCTCTCAAATAAATAAATAAAAATTAAAAAAAAATAGAATAAGGAAAAAATAAAATTAAAAAATTTAACTTTGAAAGACTAAAGAATCATGGGAAAAAAGCCATGAATTCTGTGTGTTGCATTCCCCTAGCTCTGGAGTTCTGCAGTTCTCATTGATGGGTCAACTTGATCTTGGCTAGATGTTCTTGCTGTTCTTCTGGGGGAGGGGCCTGTTGCAGTGATTCTCAAATGTCTTTGCCCGAGGTGGAATTGCACCGCCCTTGCCCGTGGCTGGACTAAGTAATCTGCTTGGGTTCGCTCTCAGGAGCTTTTGTTCCCTGAACGCTTTCTGTAGAGATGGAATGGAGGACGGGAATGAAAATGGCACCCTCCCAATCTCTGGCCCGGAGGAGCTGAGAGCTCACCCGGCCTGTGACCAAGTGTTTGTATCTCTGGCGCACAGCCACGTTTGGAGTCTCCATACCTAGCATATTCTTGCCATGCGTTCCAGTGCTGCTCCTCCTGGAGGAGGAGGAAGGAAGGGGTCTCTCCAGGTCAGCCACTTGTGGGGTCCCTGCTCGAAGAGCAGTGGCCCGACTATGCCTTGGAACCCGATTTAAGGTAACCCTGAGCTGAGAGCCCACTCGTGGCTTTGTCTCTGCAGCTGGCTTCCCCACTCCGATATCTGGGAACTCTGCCACACCCAGACACCCCTGGTCTTTCTGTGATCCCCGTGGGTCCCAAGATCACACTGTCCCTGCGAGGGATCCACCCCCCCCGCCACCCCCAGCTTAGCCTCTGGAGCAATGTTTCTCAGTGGAGCAGACTTCTAAAAGTTCCGATTTTGTGCTCTGCTGCTTCACCGCTTGCGGGGAGCTGGCCCTTCCCTCCGTGGTCTATCTTCCCATATATCTCCTCAGGTTAACTTCTCTGCACATCCTACCTTCCTACAATTTTCTGTTCCTAGAATTGCTGCTCCTCTTCTCTTCTATCTCCTGTTGAGTTTGTAGGTGTTCAGAATGGTTTGATAATGATCTAGCTGAACTCCTTGGACCTGATGATATTAGGTCTCCTACTCCTCCTCCATCTTGCTCTTCCTACCCCCCAAACAGCTTTTTAAAAAAGAATTTATTGGCTCATGTAACTGGAAATTCTAGGCTAGGACTGTCTTCAAATACAGGAGGACATAAGAATGTGAGTGTTGCCTCCAGGCCGGGGTTCTCTGCTTCCCTCTGGCTGGCTCTCCTCAGCTTCGCGTGCTGACTTCGTGCTCACACAGGCTGTCTGGGCTCTCTGCAGAAGCTCCCTTTGTCTGCACCTCCTCAGCACCAATACAACGCAGGTCTTAGATTTGCTTCATGCTGGCCAAAACAGAGTTGCGGGTCTGCTCCTGAAGCAGGCCCAAGGGATAGGATAGATCCATGGGCCCCAGCAGTTCCCAGTTCCAAGACTGGTGTTGACCTCACCCAAACCCTATGTCAGTAAATAAGAGCTGCCCAAAGGAGATCCCAGGGGCTGTCCTCATCCTCTAGACCCATAATAAATGATAAATGGAGCTTATTTACAGTGACTACATTTTAGAATGATTAGTTATGCAACAAGAGTTAACTGATACTCTAGAAAAATGTTCATATAAATACAGTAAAACTTTGCACTTATGCATGGACTACCGATCAACTTATTAATAAAGCTAATATTCATAGAGTGCGTACTCTATGCTCTTCCTAAGAACAAAGTACAAAATATTTTGCACACTTCACACTGAACCCTTAAAACCACCCACAAGGGTGAATTATGTTCATATCCCTATTTTATATATGAGGACATGGATGTATAGAAAGTTTCAGTCCAGGATTCCATCACTGCCCCAGTGCCACAGCTCAAACCCATCCCCTTGGCCATACTGCCTGCCAGATGAAATACAGGAACCACCTACGTGTTCGGCCCTTTAAGGCCAGGCAGGATTATGTGGTCCCCCAAATCCTGGATATGGGGAGGCCTCATTGCCCTGACCACCATCTTAAGATTAAAGTCTATGCCAGCTTCTCCTGGAAACCCATGATAACTATTATTTATCAATGTCTTTTAAACTCTAATATTGAGGATAGTGATTATTAGGGATTCTTTGCATTAGTGCCATATTTATTATCTCTCTCTCTCTTTTTTTACTCCAATTCTCCAAAGAACATACAGATTTATAGGAAATGAGATATTCATTTTCCAGATGGGGAAGCGGAGGAACAGAAAGGAGCCAGGTCTTGCCCAAAGTCCCAGGGTCACATTAAGGGAGAGAAGACACCTCTGGCCTTCCTGGCCTGGGCCCATGTTCCCTGAGATCTCACCCACCCCTAGCCTACCCTACTTCCACATTCTACACTGACTAGCTGATCTTGGTGAGCTTTTGGGCATGGGTGCAAGTGCAAAGACATGAGTGTGGCTACCAGCCATGGCTTGTAGCAGCTGGTTGGCCTTGGCAAGCGATGAACCTCCCAGAGCCTCTTTCCTCAGGAATGTGGGGGCTAATGAGACATTACTTCTCAGGGTGGTATGAAGTCTGGAAAGTAAGAGCTATGTAACATGCCCAAGCCATCTCCCTCCCAGGCCGGGGGACCAGACAAGACCCTGAGCATGACTCGGAACAGGGCCCAGCATGTAACTATGAGCTTTGCAGGTCTGGGTGTGTTTGACCCAAGAAACATCACGGGGGGTGGGGGGTCCCTTGTACCTGGCCCCAGGGCAGATGTGGTGGAGATGGGTGATGATTGGGACTTCAAGTATGGTGTGGGCCCAGGTCAAAATGAATCTGCTTCTCTTCACCTGACATCTATTGGAGGAGGAAGAAGAGGGGCAATTGTTGTTGTTATTTATGAGCTGTAAGCACTGCCACTCAGTTTTGTTTCTGGACTTCCAGCTTTGCTCCCTTTCTCCATCCACATACCATCCATCAAACCTTCTAAGAGGTGTATTTGAATTCTTCCCAATATGGAGATTAACAGCCCAGGCATGGAGCAGACCTGCAGACCTTCTTTATAAGCAACTCACAGAGTCCTGTCATGTATGGAACAAGATTTTCCTTCTTCATGTTCCCACATCAGTACTCCTAGGTCTTTGATGCCCTCATAAATAGCTCGGCTCTTTCTGTTTTACATCATGTTGTTGAGAAATGTATTAAGTTAGGACTCAAAAACTCAACTCAGCTAGAGTAAATGAAAAGGAATAATTTTTGCCCCTCACCTGAGTGAAAGAAAATTAAGATTCAGGCAGGACTGGATCCAGCTGTTCCAACAATGTCAACAACCTTCTGTCTCTCTACCTCTCAGCTCTTCTCTCCTCAGGCTGACTCTTTCCAAATGATAACAAAGATGGCCCAAAGCAATTCAGTGTACATCTTACATTCAGCTACACCATAGAAAAGGGGTGTATCCTCTTTCTCAAGAGAGGAGTGAAAGTCCCAGAATTTTCTCTGATTGGTCTGGCTTGGGTCACAAGCTTCCCATGAACCAATCCCTGAATGGAGGGCAGACGTTACTGTCATTGACCAAGCCTTGTCATTTGGTCATTTTTGAACTAGTGGTTGGTGTCATGAGCCTTGCCTGACCACCTGGTTGAGAAGAGGGTAAGAGTGGTTCTCTGAAAGGAAGAGATGGATTCTATTATCAGAAAAATGACACTGGGCAACCACAACCCAGGAGCCGATTCATGGTCCCCATGATCCCGGGCGTGGGTTTTTTTGTTTTTTTTTTTTAAGATTTTATTTATTTATTTAACACAGAGAGAGAGATCAGAAGTAGACAGAGAGGCCCGCAGAGAAAGAGGGGGAAGCCGGCTCCCTGCTAAGCAGAGAGCCCGACACGGGGCTCCATCTCAGAACCCTGAGATCATGACCTGAGCCGAAGGCAGAGGCTTAACCCACTGAGCCACCCAGGCGCCCCCCAGGGGGTGCTTTTGAGAAATGTGTTCAGAACATGACCTTGACCCTTCTTGCCACCCTTTCACGGGTCCACAGACTCCTGTCAATGGCAGGAAAACACACTCTCTCTCTAGCAAAACGCTTTGTTTTTCTGCAGTGCCCATTGCCAAAGAAGGGTACAGTGGATATGAATAGGACTCATGGATATGAGGACCACCTGGGTTTAAATCCTGGCCTCCCCTCCTTACCAGCTGAGAAAACTCAGAAATGTTCTTTACTAGTTCTGTCCCTCAGTTTCCTCAGCCTGAAAGTAGAGACAGTGACAGTACTTGCCTTGTAGGCTTGCTGAGAGAAAGACTTAAATATGTTCACACTGAGCACCTACTATGTGCCACACACCATTCAAAACAATTTATATAGACTCATTCTTTTCCAACAGAAAAGCTATAAGGTATGAACTCTGCTTAGCCCCATAAGGTTCAGAAAGGTAAAGGAACTTGCCCAAGATCTTAGAGTTGCTAAGTGTGGAAGAGGTCAAGAGACACCATACAAATGGCAACCCCCCCCCATGCCCTAGCATCCATATTAATGCCTTTGTTTCCAGCATGCCCAGCCAAAGCCTCCATTCCAGTGACATCAAACATAGATACACCTATGTGAGCACAGATACCCGAGACAGATGTTCCTGGTGATGCCTGGTCCCAGCCCCTAGATACACCAGTGTCTGCAGGAGGGAGCAGGTAGGGGTGAGTTTGACTCTTTATCCCCTGTAGGTCCAGCTCAGAGTCCTTTAGTAAGTTGGTGCTTACTAAAGGTGGATTTGATGCAAGGAAGTTGAAGTGAATAAAGAATGAATGGGGGGGGGGGGAGCAGCAGCGCCTGGGTGGCTCAGTGGGTTAAAGCCTCTGCCTTCAGCTCAGGTCATGATCTCAGGGTCCTGGAATCGAGTCCCGCATCGGGTTCTCTGCTCAGCAGGGAGCCTGCTTCCTCCTCTCTCTCTGCCTACCTCTCTGTCTACTTGTGATCTCTCTCTGTCAAATAAATAAATAAAATCTTAAAAAAAAAAAAAAGAATGAATGGGGGGATTACTCTACCTTTCTAACTCAAAGCTTGGGCATACACCCAGCTCAGTACTCTACTGTCCCCATGTGGCCATTTGTAAAATGGCAGGTAGGATCAATGGTCTCCAATTTTTAGTGCGAAAAATTTCAAAATGCAAAAGAATTCAGGGAATAGTATAATTAACCCATTATGTCTATCCTTGGTTTAACAGTTATCTGAATTTTTCTGAATTTGCTTTAGCTTTTTAAACTGTCACCGACATCATGACACTTTACTGTGAAATGCATCAGCATGTATCTCTAAAAATGACATTTTTCTACATAATGACAATCTCATTGTCAACCTAATAAAATTAATAATAACTTATCAGTATAATGTAATACATAATTCAAATTCAAAATTCAGTTATTGTTCACAAAAATTTCTTTGAAAGGTTAGTTTGTTCAAAGCAGGGTCTAAACAAGGGTGTAATGGGGTAATGGCTATCAACTCTTTTTTATTCTAGCACAGTGACCTCTGCTCATGACCTGTTGGATTACTCTGATTCGTTTTCTTGTAGAATGCTCCATGGTCTGTATATGTCTGGGTGCTTTCTCAATTTCCTCAATTCCCTGGAGGACATGGTGTCCTCCATGTATGTGTTATAAACTGGAAGTTAGGTCCAAATGTTTGATTAGATTCAGGCTCACCATTTTTGGGAGGAATGTGCCCGAGATGATGTGGGCTTCATATTATATCACATCTAGACGTGCTTTCATGTGGTACCGACTTCTACAGACGGTACGATTGACCAGTAGGTTCAGGTGGATTCACCCTCATCCTTCCACTGAAAAACTGAGTTTTCCCTCTGCACAGCAAGAAAATTGTGGTCTGAAATTTCCAGTTCAATTCGTTTTTGACACATTCCTTATTTGGGGACCCAGTAAGATTCTCCAGGGTCATCTCGCACCTCTTCTGCCCCCAGACCTCAAATCAGTCATGTCTCTAAGGAGCCCAGACCTTTCCATGGAAACAGTATTTAGAGACCACAGTCCATGCGCTAGCATGCAGTGGAGCTGAGAGTGGAACCCAGGCTGCCTGACTTCAGAACTAGTGCTCTTCACTTCCATGCCCTCTGGTTAATAATGTGTAATAGTGACAATGACAGTAATAATTGTGATTGTGATCTCTACACCCAATCTGGGGCTCGAACTCCTAACCCTGAAATCAAGAGTCACATGTGCTACTGACTGAGCCAGCCAGGCAGTCCAGTGAACCTTTTTTTTTTTTTTTTTTTAACATATAATGTATTATTTGCCCCAGGGTACAGGTCTGTGAGTCATCAAGCTTACACATTTCACAGTATTCACATAGAACATACCCTCCCCAATGTCCATAACCCAGCCACCCTACCCCTACCCCCCACCCCTCAGCAACCCTGTTTGTTTCCTGAGATTAAGAGTCTGTTATGGTTTGTCTCCCTCCTCATCCCATCTTGTTTCATTTTTTCCCTCCCCCACCCCCCATGACCCCGCCCTGCCTCTCAAATTCCTCATATCAGAGAGATCATATGATAATTGTCTTTCTCTGATTGAGAGAGAGAACACAAGATGGGGGGAGGTTAAGAGGGAGAAGCAGACTCCTGGCTGACTCCATCCTGGGACTCCAGGATCACAACCTGAGCTGAAGGCAGTCGCCTAACCACTTGAGCCACCCCGGCATCTGAAAAAATTGTTTACTGTTTATCTGAAATTGAAATTTACAAGGCCTCCTGTGTTTTCTCTGGTGGCCCTACCCCAGATCGTCACTTTGTGCTCAGTGCAAAGGGAGATTCTTCTGAGCATTACCCTGCTTTTTAAATACAGAACATTTTGTTTTCACTCCTGAATAAAGAAGTACAGCCTCTTTATTATCTAACAGAAGGAGACCGTCTGTGAATACAGCAGCTTGTTTAGGCAGATTAGCTCCAAGGGGGCGGATAAATACCATGCGGAAGGCAAGACAAATGCCTTGCCCTGAAGTCAAAGGCTTTCAGAATCGCTTGTGTTGTTGCTTGGACTTTCCTTTCCTGGCCCAGAGGTGGGCTTGAGTGGGCACTGCAGAAGATGGCAGGAAGAGTATATCGTTCTGCCTGCGAGGAAAAGATTCCCGGGAATGTGGGCTGATTTGGGTGATTCACCTATTCAGTCTCACTGAGCAGCTGGTGGCAGGAGCTCAGAGATGAATGGCACTGGGCGCTGCCCTGGAGGCTCTCCCGGGACGGAGAGATGGATCTGGAGCCCAGGACCAACAAGTGATGCCTGTTCCAAATCTGTCTTCCTGGTTGAACCAATAGGAAGAATGCATTTCTTTCTTTCTCTCTGTCTCTCTCTCTTTCTTTCTTTCTTTTTCTTCTTCTTCTTCTTCCTCCTCCTCCTCCCCCTCACTCCTCCTCCAACTCCTCCTCCTCTTCCTCCTCCTCCTCCTTCTTCTTTCTCTTTTTCTCTCACCTTCTCAGCCTTACATCATCTTCAACCTACAAGTACTATAAAGGAAAGAAAGTTCACTACCAGGTCTGGGACCTGGTCTTAGTCTCTCCAAGCTTGCGTCCCCCATCCCATTACCCACTTCCAAAACTAGGGAACGGCAGGAGTTCATCTGCATGCTCTTTTCTGATTGGTTGATAAACCCTTTGCAACCCCTCACCCTCCGCGGTCTCTGCCACTAACCACCATCCTGTTGGAGCCCCACAAAGTTAAGCTTCCTGGGAGTCTCAGACCTCTGACCTGTGGCCTTATCTGCTCAATTACTCCTCCGTAAAGTGTCCGCGGATGATCCTTTATGGTTTGGGGTTAAAAGACCCAGATTGAAGGCTGGACTTTGCCACTGACAAGCTGTGTGATCTTGAATAAGTCCATCTCTGAAATTCAGTTGCTGCATCTATAAAAGTAGGAATAATTCTCACGATGATTTTTTTTTTTTTTTAAGTGAAACTATTCTGTAGTGGTTAATATGGACTACTCAGAGAAGGGACAGATCGCTATAGCAATCACGGAGGGCAACGTGAGGAGGAGGCATGAACCTAGATGTTGAAAGGTTCGGCAAGGTCTGGATTTGGTTTGGTTCCTGACTGTCTTTTCCTAACAGTCAAGAGACATTTATTTAACAAGGGTTTGCAGCAAAACCTAGTGCGGGCTTTTTAAACCACTTAACAGGCCTTGAGACGCGAAGGGGCAACGTGGCGCGTGCGCAGTGGGAGCGTCTTTGCCCGGCTCCGCCCTTGTACTATAACTCCCAGCAGGCTCCGAACACGCCTCAGGCGCGTCGCTGACTGTTGACGTAATGCCGTAGCGCGGGGAATTTCGAGTAGCGGTGGAGCGCGGGAGGCCAGTGGGTCCGGGACCCCCTCACCCTGCCTAGAACAGACCATGGACTCCTTACTCGAGCCTCGGTGGCCTCCAGGTCTGGCAGTCATGAAGGTGAGTGCTCTGGGGAGGTCGGGAGCACTCGGTTGTCCGCAGGAGGCCAGTCCCGCTGTGGGAAGGAGAAAGGCGGAGACGCGAGCTGCGAGCTGGGCCAGGGTAGCCGGTTCTGCTCTGCCACTTACCGACGTGGTAGATGGGCCTCAGTTTCCTCCTGCTGAGAAGTGACGGGGTCAGGCCTCGGTCCCTTGTGGTAAACTTAGGTTGGCCGTCTTATGGAACCGGGTATTAAGCGGTTCAGCCACAACAGTGAAAATGACCTCGAGAAAAATAGTCATTCCAAACGGCGAAAACGACCGTAACAACTTACCCTTTCTGAGGGCCTGCTACTTGTCAAGCATGTGTAAACTCTCGCAGTACATTAGTTGAGAATTTCCCATTTCTTTTGCTTTCTTTCATTTCTCCTAATTACCTAGTGCTGGTTGGCCTCGACTTCTCCCTGATGTGTCCTAACTCGTAACAGTCGTGCATTTCTTAAACAAGGAGATCAGGGCTCAGGCTTAGCACCAGAGCCTTTCATTGCATTTATATTTCATTCTATTATTTCATTGTATTTCATTATATTATTTCACTTAAATAACATGGTGGTTTTTGGCAAGGCATTCCAGTTCCATTTACAGTAGCAGTGAACCCTGTGTGCTTGATCAAGAAGAGCAAACACATTTTGCTGTACTAGCTAAGAATCAGTAACTTGGTTTTTCTTCTTGCTCTGTAATTATGTATTTTGCTGACTGTGTGCAAGATCACTTTCTAGTTCTATTCCTCAGTTTGGTAAATTTGAGGATTAATGGTATCAGTCATAAGACTGACTTTGAGGATTAAGGGAGGGGACTTGGGGAAGGTTAAAGTATAAGGCCTTTCTTCTTGCCATCACCAGTGTCATCTACAGTGCCTGGGGACTTGAAATAGCCCCATGGTGAAAAGATGACAATGGGGAAGGATCTAGGAAGGATGTGGTTTGGAGTTGTGGCCTTGGCATCAAGGTACTTCAGAGAACATAGATTTGAGTTCCAGTGGTCTTGGGTTAAATCTGGTCTCTGGCTCTTATTTAACTGTGCGATCTTGGGTTTGTTACTTAACCTCTCTGAGCCTACATTTCCTCAACTGTAAAGTGGAGACAAAAATAAACAGTTTATAGGGTTGGTTAAATGAGCTGATGTGTGTGGATAGGGATTCTGTCTGGCTTATTCATGGTGCTTAACACAATGTCTGGCCCATAGTGCATGCTTCAAGATTATTTGCTAATTGGTTGAAGGTTCTAAGTATCTGGAAGGTAGTAAGCATTCAGTTAATATGTCTTTATTATTATAATCAATAGCACTTTAACATGTGTTGTTTCTCCCCCCCCTTTTTATTTGTTATTGTGAAGATTGAATTGTATAAAGGAAGTAAAAGCTTTGTAGCTTGTAAAGCTTCTTGCTTTGTAGATTTAAGCATAATTTACCACAACTTTGAGTTCTTTAGAGGCAGGTTCCATGTTTTCTACGGATTTGATGTCTCACCACAGCACTGAATACAGGGTTCAGCACCTGAGCGTGTTCAGTGATGGAGTTGATTGAAGCCATATTAGAATCATGGTGGAAAGCCAGCCCCCTCCAGTATTTTCTTTTCTATTTTTCTAATAGCTCTTAATTTGATTTTATTTTATTTTAATTGTTTGTACCTATTAGTACTGTTTATTTTGCCCATCCCCCCCCAGCAACCACCATTTCTCTGTATTTAAGAGTCTGTTTTTTGTTTGTTCATTTGTTTTTTAGATACCACCTGAAAGTGAAATCATATGGTGTTTGTCTTTCTGTCAGACTTACTTCACTTGGCATACATAATACCCCCCAGGTCCATCCGTGTTGTCACAAATGGCAAAATCTTATTATTTTTTAGGGTTGAGTAATATTACATTGTATATATATCTTGGCTGTTGTGAATAATGGTGCAATAGACCTAGGGGTACATATGTCTTTTCAAATTAGTGTTTTCATTTTCTTTCTTTCTTTCTTTTTTTTTTTTTTTAAAGATTTTATCTATTCATTGACAGACAGAGATCACAAGTAGGCAGAGAGGCAGGCAGAGAGAGAGAGAGGAGGAAGCAGGCTTTCTGCGGAGCAGAGAGCCCGATGCGGGGCTCGATCCCAGGACCCTGGGATCACGACCTGAGCCGAAGGCAGAGGCTTTAACCCACTGAGCCACCCAGGCGCCCCAGTGTTTTCATTTTCTTTGGGAAATACCTTGTAGTGGAATTACTGGGTCATATAATATTTGTTTTTAATCTTTTTAAGAAACTCCATAGTGTTTTCCATAGTGGTTGCACCAATTTACATTCCTACTGACAGTGCAGGAGGGCTCCCTTTTCTCCATATCCTCACCAACACCTGTTATGTCTTTTCTTTTTTCTTTTTTTTTTTTTTTGGTACTATCCATTCTGACTGGTGTGAGGTGATATCTCCTGGTGGTTTTGATTTGCATTTCCGTGATGATTAGTGATTTTGAGCATCTTTTCATGTGTCTATTGGCCATTTGTATGTCTTTTTTTGGAAAAATGTCTATTCAGGTCCTCTGCCCATTTTTTTTAAAAGATTTTATTTATTTATTTGACAGACAGAGATTACAAGTAGGCAAGAGAGGCAGGCAGGGAGAGAGAGGAGGAAGCAGGCTCTCCGCGGAGCAGAGAGCCCGATGTGGGGCTCGATCCCAGAACCCTGGGATCATGACCTGAGCCGAAAGCAGAGGCTTTAACCCACTGAGCCACCCAGGTGCCCCTCCTCTGCCCATTTTTTAATGAGATTATTTGGGGGGTTTTTGGTGTTGAGTTGTGTAAGTGCTTTCTGTATTTTAGATATTGACCCCCTCATTGGATATATCATTTGCATTGAATGCATCTCTCCCATTCACTGGGTTGCCTTTTTGTTTTGTTGGTGGTTTCTTTTGCTGTGCAAAGCCTTTTATTTTGGTGTAGTCCCAATAGTTAATGTTTGCTTTCGTTTTCCTTGTCTGAGGAGATGTAGCTATAAATATGTTGCTCAGGTGATGTCCAAGAGATTACTGCCCATTTTTCCTTTTTGTAGTTTTGTGGTTTTAGGACTCATATTTAAGTCTTTGATCCGTTTTTAATTTATTTTGTGTATGGTATAAGAAAGCGGTCTAGTTTCATTCTTTTGCATGGACCTGTCCAGTTTTCCCAACACCATTTGTTGAAAAGACTGTTCCCCTTCCTGTATTCTTGCCTCCTTTGTTGTAAATTGACTGTGTAAGTGTGGGTCTATTTGTGGGCTTTCTATCCTGTTCCATTGATCTATGTATTTTAATCCCTTTGTCATGTAATTTGTCAATTTCTCATCTAGTTTTTCTTGAACTTTTTCTAGGGACAAGGAATTAGCTGCTCCCAGAAGTAGCTCTGTTCGAAATTCTTTCTTATACTGCATAGAAACTTGATTCCAAATCCATGGTTGTTAACATAGGAACCATGGTAAGACTTTTGTATCCAGAATTATTTATAGGATTTTTGTTTGTGTGTGTTTTTCTGAACAGAGAGTTCTAGTTTTTATTCATATGTTTAAGGGGATCTGTGACCCAAAAAACTCAAGAACCTTTCCTCTAGTTATTAAGTCTTTTCACTCATTCCCTACTTTCGCCTTCCACTTTCCCTTCTTCTAAGTTGAAGTCCTAGAGGCTCCACTTGACTGCTCTCTGTTTAGTGGAGTGCATGTTATGGTCTTCAAATGGCATGACTAGAAGTTTGTATAAGAATGTTATAGCTCTGGGGGCGCCTGGGTGGCTCAGTCGGTTAAGCCTTTACCTTCGGCTCAGGTCATGGTCTGGGGGTCCTGGGATCAAGTCCCACCCTGGGTTCCCTGCTCAGTGGAGAGTCTGCTGCTCCCTCTCTCTCTGCCCACCCTCTCCTCATGTTCTCTCTCTCTCTCTCTCTCTCAAACTCTCAAATAAATAAATAAATAAATCTTAAAAAAAAGAAAAGAAAAGAACATTGTAGCTCTGGGGCGCCTGGGTGGCTCAGATGGTTAAGCATCTGCCTTCGGCTCAGGTCATGATCCCATGGGCCTGGGATCGAGCCCTATGTCAGGCTCCCTGCTCAGTGCAGAGCCCGCTTTTCCCTATCCTTCTGCCATTCCTTCCGCTTGTGCTCTCTGGCTCTATCTCTCTGTCAAGTACATAAATAAAATCTTAAAAAAAAAAAAGACACATCATATTTGGCTGCACTGAAAAAAAAAAAAACCAGAATGTTACAGATGCAGTGTCACCTTCCACAAATCTTGCTAAGTATGTGTCAGCACCTCTCCTCCAGAGAGGATGGTTATATAGAAAAAAAAGCACAATAGAGATGCCAGGCCTCTGACTTCCAGCCCCACCTCTGCTCTTAATTGATACTCAACACAGTCCACTAGCTTTTTGTGTCAACGGTGGCTTACCATCCAAAATAATGGAAGATTTTGGCATTTTCATGTTTATTTCCCTGGTTTTATAGTAGCAGGAATTTTTGGTTTTGACAGATAACAAATAGATATGTGTATATAGTATAAAAAATTAAAATTCAGATTAAGATAAAGGAGAAAATGAATGTTCCCCATCACCTTGTCATCTGGAGGTAACCATATTTTAATGTTTTCTCTGTTTAATGTGCATGTATGATGTGTATATGCATTTAAAATTTGGGATCACTTTGGAATTGACTTCTTGGGTTTAATTCACCCACTGATAGCATGGTAGTCTTCATCTGTAACACTGGGATATTGATGCTATAGACTTCATAAGATTGTTAGGCAGATTAAACTGTGTAGTTCTATTGTAATGCGTTGTTGTAGATTTGTTCTCTGATTTTTTAAAAGTTTCCATTAAAACAACACTTTCCCATGGCATTAATTATTCTTTGAAAGTGTGTGTGTGTTTTTATTTTTTTTTTTAAGATTTTATTTATTTGTTTGACAGAGACAGAGAGAGCACCCAAGCAGGGGGAATGGCAGGCAGAGGGGGAGAGAGAAGCAGACTCCTTGCTAGCAGGGAGCTCCATGTGGGACTCGATCCGAGGATCCGGGGATTATAACCTGAGCTGAAGGCAGTCGCTTAACCAACTGAGCCACCCAGTCACCCCAAAGTGTGTGTGTGTGTGTGTGTGTTTAATGGCTACATAATATTTCATCATATAGATTGTTGGTGACATTAGTCTTTTTTTGTTTGTATTTTTAAAATTTAGGTAATACACTCATGTTTAAAAAAATACAAAACAAAAAGTAAAAGTCTCCCTCCCAATCTGTCCCTTATCCAGTTTTCTGACTCCTGTTACTATTAATTACTTTACTGTGTATCTTTTCAGAATTTCTTTGTATGTATACAAGGTAAAAATATAATATGTTTTTATTCCATCCTCTTTTTTTAACAAATGGTAGCATACCTTACCTCTTTTTTAAAAATTTCATTTTAAAGATTTTATTCATTTATTAGAGAGCATGCACATGTTTGGGGTAGAGGTACAGAGGGAGAGGGAGAAGCAGGCTGCCTGCTGTGCAGAGAGCCCAACGAGGGGCTTGATCCCAGGACCCTGGAAGCATGACCTGAGCCAAAGGCAGACACTTAACGGACTGAGCCACCCAGGCGTCCCTACCTGACTTCTTTTTTGCACTTGTTTTGGCATTCTTTCCATGTTGGTACAGGAGTGAGTTCCTTCTTCTTCTTTTTTTTTTTTTTCCCTCTTAAAAACTGCTCAGTATTCTTATTGGATAGAATAACATCTTATTTTAAATGATTTAGAAGATTTTGCATTGTGAGAATGGATCCTTTCTTTCCTATTTGGATTGCATTCCAGGCTGACACACATCTGTCTGACTTTCCAGATTGACAATGTCTTTACCTTCTTTTGTCGCTGCTGGCTACAGCTCTTTCCAGGGCCGCCTCAGTTGGCTCTACCCTGTAGTAACTAACATGTGGTACTGTGCAGAGAGCACTGGACTGACTGCCTGCAGGGAGACAGGAAGTTTTAGTCCTGGCTTGATTCATACCCCATGTTTGTGTGTGCTTCTTCATTTGTGAAGTAAAGGTTTTAACTAGATACTTTCTCATGTTTGGCTTTAGTATTCTTTGATTTTGTTCTTAACCTGTGTGGTGAATGGTTATTGGTACCTTTCCCCCAACAGTGAGTGTGGGCCAGGGATTGGGGTCTGAAGAAGAAGAAGCTTGGAGTAAGAGCTGGAAACACGTGAGAAATGGAACAGGAGGGCAGCGGCTGTTTTGTAAAGGGTTGACAGTATGGAGCAGGAATCTGTACAGTGTCAACTTTATCTGTTGAAAGCTTTTTCGGTAACTTGACATTTGAATGTTTAAGTCATATGGGGAAGGTTTTTCTTGATTTGTCAAGATTCCTTGCAGTTTATGTGGAGTTAATTTTGAGTTTGTGTTTAACAAAAGAATATTTTTTTAAAAAGATTTTATTTATTCATTTGACAGACAGAGATCACAAGTAGGCAGAGAGGCAGGCAGAGAGAGAAGGGAAGGGGAAGCAGAGAGCCACTGAGCACCCAGGCGCCCTGACAAAAGAACATTCTTAAATTTTTTTTTTTTTTTTTTAGGGTGTGGAGAAAGAGTTCTGTGGCAGGCATTCCAGTCTTGGTATTTTTCTGATAGACATATATGTATCTTTGCATTTCAGACAATAGATGATTTGCTGCGGTGTGGAATTTGCTTTGAATATTTCAACATTGCAATGATGATTCCTCAGTGTTCACATAACTGTAAGTATGCCTTGTCTCTCTGAGTTAGTAAAAATGTGATTTTTACATAAGGTAGTGTTAATTTAACACCCCAGGTGAGTACATGTATTTATTTCTCACCTTTAGCTCTTCTGTCTTGAACTTTTCAGATGATATTTTCTGTTGCCTTACTCTTGGGTATATATTTTTTTAAAGCAGAAAATTACTATAATTCAATATGCAGCTTCTGTACAACCAGTAAGTAAAACATCATTGTAAAATGTTGGTTAGAAAACGTGGTATTTCATTTGCATTGTATGGCAAATGGTTGACATCCTTAGTCATAAATGATCTCTTAGAAACCAGGAACAGGGGCGCCTGGGTGGCTCAGTGGGTTAAAGCCTCTGCTTTCGGCTCAGGTCATGATCCCAGGGTCCTGGGATCGAGCCCCACATCGGGCTCTCTGCTCTGCGGAGAGCCTGCTTCTTCCTCTCTCTCTCTGCCTGCCTCTCTTGCCTACTTGGGATCTCTGTCTGTCAAATAAATAAACAAAATCTTAAAAAAAAAAAGAAAGAAAGAAAAGAAATATCTACTCAAGTCCTTTGCCCATTTTCTACTTGGATTGCTGGATTTTTGTTGTTGTTGAGTTGCGGGAGTTCTTTATGTCCTACATATTACCCTTTATCAGAAATATGATTTGCAGGGGCGCCTGGGTGGCTCAGTGGGTTAAGCCTCTGCCTTCAGCTCGGGTCATGATCTCAGGGTCCTGGGATCGAGTCCCGCATCGGGCTCTCTGCTCAGCAGAGAGCCTGCTTCCCTCTCTCTGCCTGTCTCTCTGCCTGCTTGTGATCTCCCTCTCTCTGTCAAATAAATAAATAAAATATTTAAAAAAAATATAAAAAAAAATATGATTTGCAAATATGTTCTCCCTTTCTGTTCATTGCCTAGTCACGGTTAATTGTATTCTTTGAGGCACAGAAGTTTTTAATTTTCAATATTTAATTTCAATATGTCAAATAAATAAATAAAGTCTTTAAAAAAAAAAAAGAAACCAGGAACAAAGACACTAATATTCCAAGGGAGATGAAAAAAAAAAAAACTGCGGAGGAAAGTGAAATAACAAATGAGTAGAAAGGTTTAAGGATATATGAAAATGTTTGAACTGAGCAATAACAAAAGAAAAGCAATTCTTTTTTTCTTTTT
>PISX010004072.1:62149-127165 GCA_004024625.1 Mellivora capensis | reverse complement strand
TTTTTTTTTTTTAAATTTATTTATTTGTCAGAGAGAGAGAGAGAGTGAGCACAGGCAGACAGAGAGGCAGGCAGAGGCAGAGGGAGAAGCAGGCTCCCTGCTGAGCAAGGAGCCCGATGTGGGACTTGATCCCAGGACGCTGGGATCATGACCTGAGCCGAAGGCAGCCGCTTAACCAACTGAGCCACCCAGGCGTCCCAAAAATTCTAGTGACTTCTGATGGTGTTTTCCTCCTCCTATGGCACCCACATGGACATCCGAGAGTATCTTTAGGTCAAAAGTCTAAGCAACAATATAATTAATAGGGCTTCAGACATTAGATCTGATTCTCTAGTAAAAACAACTACAAATATATCTGTGAACCCCTGACATCTCGAGCCACCATTTGAGAAACTCCTGATTCACCTCAGGGAAGGACTTCACTTCACCAAAAGACTTTCCTAATAATTGAATAACTAATAAAAGTCAATGTTAGGAGATTCTATCTATGAGGATTAAATAGTATAGGAAGGTGATCATCTTTGAAAATATGAAAGTAAAAAAAAATGCCTATCTCAGTTTTTAAGAATCATAAGTTCTATGTAACTTCTGAAGAGTGTCACTTCTATTAAAAAGATAGCAATAGCTATAGAGGTGGAAGCCCAAGGAATGAATGAACTAAAACAGCCTAAACAAAGCAGATGATAAAGAACGGTTGGACTTGACCCAGGTAGGTTTCACACAAGACAGTCCTGATTTAAATGGCACCTGGAGCTTCCAGGAAAAATTCAGAGAACCAAGGAAGAATGGAATATGTAATTTAAGACCAACTTGTGCCTGGTATGGTCTTATAGAACCCTTTTGCCGGTGCCATATGCTCTTCAGTTGAGTGATTACGGTCTAGAGGATTACAACATTCCCAAAAGGCATCTGGCATTCCATACCTGTGTGTTAATCTGGGAGGGAGAAGCAGGGAGATGACATGTCCGCAGTGGGCTCTATCTGAAGCAGAAACTTTGTCTTCAACATGTACCATTTGTTGTTGTATCTGAAGTAGCACAGACTCCTTGTGTTCACGTGGTTCATTAAAAAATCAGAAGACGGATATAATAGAGCAATTCCAGACTATTTAAAGGAAACTCTGAAATTTTTTTGGTTGATTAAGAAACGGGTATCAGTCTTTTATTCAATTTCTAATGAATACTGGTTTTTTAAAAGTTTTTTTAAAGATTTTATTTATTTGATAGAGAGTGAGAGAGAGCATGCACAGGGAGGAGGGGCTAAGAAAGAGGGAGAAGCAGATGCCCTGCTGAGAAAGGACCTCCACCCGGGGCTAGGTACCAGCACCCTGAGATCAGGACCTGAGCTGAAGGCTGACACTTACCAGACTGAGCCACCGAGACATCCCTCTAATGAATTTTGTTAAAAGAAATAATCAACACACATCAAGTATGATGATACTCAGTAAAATTTAGATTTACAAAATTTGTCCCAGAGATACTGCTTTTATTAAAGTAATTGCCACTCTCCCTCCCTCTCTCTCTCATACTAGCAAAAACTGGAAACCACAGAATCATTAGGATCAAAAAGCTGATGGATGGATCAAATTTTGTAAGTATTTGCCCAGAGAATAAAGAGTTGATCCTTTGAAAATTTAAATAAAGTTTAAAGTGGGGAAAAAAACTGTAAATGGTTTAACTGATCAGGGACTTAATCAAGATTTAAGGAAAACTACTGCAGAAAATGCCTTTTTGACAAAAATGCATTAAGGTTGTTACCGTTTCCATTGAAAGGACTTATTTTCATAATCTCAGCCTCAAAACTTCCTCAGGGTCAAAGCAATGAGAATCAGACATATTCTGTGATGCCTCAGTTTGTTATGTGGAAGTTGAGTGATGCTCTTCACCTCCCAGCTTCTGTGTATTTTGTTCCCTCTGTCTAGAAGTTTCTACTCTGTTTTCATACTTTAGGAGAACCTCAAGACTTTTCCTGCAAGGCTCACCTTACAAAGCTCATTTCCAGACTGGTCCTTCCTGACCTCCAGGTAGAATTAGATACTTTTACCCTTTATATTCCCTGAGGGACCTTTTAGGAATATTCTACCTATAGAAGACAAATATTATATATATATATACATATATATATGTATATATATATATATATATATATTCTATAATTTCTTGTCTGCATGGCTATCTTACTGGATCCTTGCTGGGCATGGCGTGTGTTTTAGTCTTTTTGCTATTAAAGCCCTGGCATACAAGAGACATGTAATGAATGAATGTTGAATTACTGAGTGGATATATCAGGGAGGTCTCCATGTTACCCACTCCATAAATGGAATTACTTATTCTTTATTTATGAACAAAATCATCAAATCTGCACTGCAACTTTAAATATGTATTTAAGAAAAAGTGCTTTGCCATAAGAGCTGTATTCAAATCAGTTCTTAACATGTATTTTGTGGCATTTATCTCTCTCTCAACACCACCACCCTCCTTTGCACCTCTAACCTTATCCACAATCCAGAAAAGTAGTGTGTTTATAGGAATCCATGCAGGACTGAAATGGCCAGTTTAGGAGTTCCTCATGGGTGTTGGTGGGGGCATCCCTAGAGTGTGGGAGCAATTTCTGGGAGGTCCAGAGGTTAGGTCAGCCAAGGGCTTTTTCTTTCCATCCATCCTCAATTTGACTCTGGATTCAGCTGAATATAGTTAAAGGATTAATTGCCCATCATTTTGTTCCCTAAATTAAGAGTCATTGTGGTAAGAACCAAGAGTAGCAATGTGGGCCAACCACAAAAAAAAATAAATTACTTTGTAAGTTTCAAAAGATTTTCACCAAATTACTGCTCTGTGTAAATGATGTTGGGGGGAAAAAGTTTGTTTGAGAAACATTTTCTTTTGTGACTATAATAAGGTATGTGTACCCCTGCTGAGATATGAGTCACATCCCCCGTGATAGGAAACTGTGGCCAGTTTTTGTGGGTTTGGGGTTTTGTACTAAATTTTCAGTGCCTCATGTTTCCTATGACTGATGAATGGATCATCACCTGACTCATAGACTCTTGCTATGGACGGCCAAAGTATAGCTTTTCAAATTCAATAATGTGGCACCCTGCTGCTCTCAGTTTTAATATGGAGGGGGAAACACCAGAAACATGGGATCATTGCTTTGAAACATGGGATCGTTGCTTTGAAATGGACCTTTCCGAGGTCACCTCTTCACAGCCTTTGGCAGGACTATAATCAAGCAGGTCTAGACTGGTTTGCAATTCTTATTTTAAAAGGCCTCCCATGCCCCCTTTTTGGTCTAATTAGAGTGGGTGTCTGAGTCTGTTCGAACTGCTAGAACAAAACACCACGCACTGGATGGCTTACCAACATTTTCTTTCTAACAGTTCTGGAGGCTGGCCAGTCCAAGGCTGACTTCCTTGTTCATGGGCAGCTAACCTCTCCCTTCGTCCACACACATTGGAAGGGGTGAGGGTGTTCTCTTGGACCTCTCTTATAAAAGCACTAATATCATTCATGAGGACTCCACCCTCATGACCTCATGATTACACCTCCCGAAGGTCTAACCTCCAAATACCATCACATTCTCACTCAGATTTTAACATAAGAATGTGGAGAGACAAAACATGCAGACTGTAGTAGTAGGTACACACAAAAACATTTGTGTTTTGGGTGCCTGGGTGGCTCAGTCAAATAGGTATCTGCCTTTGGCTCGGGTCATGATCTCAGGGTCCTGGGATCAGGTCCCACATGAGGCTCCCTGCTCGGTGGGGAGTGTGCTTCTCCCTCTCACTCTCCTATTGTGCTCTCCCTCTCTCTCTCTCTCTCTCTCTCAAATGAGTAGATTAAATCTTTTTTAAAAATTGTGTTTTTTCCAGATTAAGGACATGCCACTTCAGCCTCAGCCTTCCTGAAAGCAAATATTTTTTACTCCTTTATTCAACAAATATTCATTGGATGAATAAGTGTGCCCTACTTGAGATAGGCAGAGATGAATTAAAGCGAGTCCCCGGCAGTCAAGCAGCTCAGAGTGTGGTGGGAGAAAGACACAATTAAATATGGCAAGTACCATGATAGAGGTATTCCCAGGTGCACAAAATGGGTAAGTGCTAGAACTGAGAAAAGGCATGTCCAAATACAGGAATTCAGGAGAGAAGACTGATGAAAGCTCATTTCAGTAGAGGTGAAGCACAGATTATGGACATTACTATGGAAAGTGTGAGGGATCAGACCAGAAAAGCAAGTCAGCAGCTAGATATTAAAAAGTCATATGGCTTTCTGCCAAGATCTTGAAAGAATCTCAGAAGTTGTTAGCAGGGGGGTTCAATGAGACAATTTGCAGAAGTGTTAAAGGAAGATTAGATGTAGGTAGGCAGAGCAGCTAGAAGTCTATCATGATAATCCATGGGGAAAGTGGTATAGAGTCCGAATGAAAGCAAGGTCAGTGGAACAGACAACAGGGGAAGGAAGTAGAGGTCATACGACCAGGTTATTGACTCTGGGTTTTGGTTCAGAGTCCTGGTGGTCAGACCCTTAATATTGGAGCCCAACCCCCTGTTCCAACCCCAGAGCACAATTCTTAAGTCTTTTTTTCTAGATATACTCACTCCCTTGGCAATCTCAACCAATCTGTGATGATACCCAAATTTGTACCTCCAGCTCACGCCACCCTGAACTCTAGACTTGAAAATTCAATGGCCTGTGCAACATCTCCACTTGGCTGTCTAATAGGGATATTAAGTTTCCCATGCTCCAATCTCGACAGAAGGCCACTCCTGAAACCTCTTCTACTTGTAGTCTTCTCTATTTTTGATAATAGCAATATTACTTCCAGTTGTTCGGGTCCAAAACTTTGATGGAATTGTTGACTCCTCTTTTTTTTAGACAGTCCACGTTCAGCGCATGAGCTCATCCCCGGGGCTCGAACTTTAAAATTTGCAGAGTCCGACCGCCTCCCAGCATCTCCACTGCCACCACCCTGATGTAAGCTATCATCATTTAAATCCTGGTTTCTTAAAATAGCTTCCTAACCAACCACCTTGCTTTTTCCCATGCTCCCTGCAGTCTCTTCTCTACACGGCAGCCAGGATGAGTGAGCTCCACACTGTCTATGTTTTCTCTGAAACTTTTCAAGCATACAGAAAAGCTGAAAGAGTAGTGCAACAAAAAATGTCTTTCACAGCTTTTTATTTTTCTGACCCAGGATCCAATCAAGGTTGATGCATTCATTTGCATATCTCTTTAGTCTCTCTCTATGGAGAATAATCCCCCAGCTTTTGAAAGAAATGACATCCACTTGTTCGTGTAGATTGCCCCACACATTCTGCATTTGTCAGTTTCCTCACAGATGATGTCATGTATTGCATCACATCAAGGGGCACATAATGTCAGGTTGTCCTAGTATTAGTGATGCTATTTCATCACTCTGTTAATGTGGTGACCCACCAAGCTCTCTTTTGTGAAGATGAATTTCCCTCTTTGCAATTAATAAAAAATGATGGGGTGATATTCTGGTATCCTCCAAATACCTAATTCACAGCCACTTTTAACCCAATGGTTTTAGCCTCTATTTATTACTCTTCCTGTATTATGTATGGGATGTTGCAAAATGGCGATTTTTTTTTTAAGATTTTATTTATTTGTTTGACAGAGAGAGAGATCACAAGTAGGCAGAGAGGCAGGCAGAGAGGCAGGCAGAGGGGGAGGGAGAAGCAGACCCCCCGCTGAGCAGGGAGCCCGATGCAGGGCTTGATCCCAGGACCGTGAGATCATGACCTGAGCCGAAGGCAGAGTCTTAACCCACTGAGCCACACAGGCACCCCTGCAAAATGGTGATTTTAAAATTATTCCCGCTTCTTTTATTTTTTAGCAGGTAGTTTAGTAAAAAAAATGCCTTCCCTATTTTTTTCTTTTCTCCTTCTTTCTCTGCACCCCCCACTCTGCCACCACCTTTTTGCACTTCTCCCTCCCTTCTCCCTTCTCCTCTTTTTTCTCTTCTTTCTCCTTGTCCTCCTTAGCCTCCCCCATCTCCTCCTTCTCTTTTTTTCTGCTGATTTTCACAGTGGACTCTTAGATTCTATTTAATTTCATGTGTTACAATCAATTACCACAAAATGATATGTTTAAAATGCATATCAGATCCTGTTCTTTTCTCTACTCAGTCTCACCCAGTGAGAGCCGAAGTTTCTGCAGTGATCTACGGGACCCAGCATCATCTGTCCCCAATTCCTCTCTGGTCTCATCTCGTCCTGCTCACAGCTCCTGTCTGGTCTCTTGACTATTCCTCCAACATTTCCCATATGCTCAGGTCTTCAGCCCCACCAGGGCCTCTCTGTGGAATGTTCTTCCTCAGATATTCACATGGTTTTATTCCTCCCTACCTTCAAATCTTTTCTCAAAGCCACCTGGCTAAATGTGCAAACATTTTTTTAAAGTCAATCCACCCTACTATACTTTACTTTCTCCCTCACTCTTACCACTTTCTTACATTAGTTATTGTGTTTATTGTCAGCTCCCAACTCGAATACAAGCTCCTTGAGGAAGGAAATTTTGTCTTATGCACTGCTGCAGCCCAGGGGCTGGAATGGTACCTCCCCAGTTCATCTTTACTGACTGGATGGATGCATAGATTGGATGAAGGGTTGACAGAGAGGGAGATGCCTGTTTCTCAGGTCTCCCCGTCTGAGATGACAGCGCTCTACTCTCTGAAATGGGGAACACAGAATAGTAAACACAGAGGAGTGTGTTTGGGAACAAACGTTGAACATGTTGAGTTTTAGGTGCCTGTGACATTGTGATGTGGAAAAACCCAGTAGAAAGTCAGCTAGACCGAGATTTAGTGGGTACACTGGCTATGAAGTAGTCTCCAAACACCTAGAGCAAAGTCGTGTCTAAATTCATTTAAAGTGAATTGAACATTACTGAATTGAACTAATATGAATGGAAAAGCTAAGAGTCTTTCACCTCCCAATCTGGCATGCTAACCAAGCGTGGGAAAAGAGCTATTAACACTTCCCTGAGTCTGCTAGGTTTTGAACCGCTCGACTCAAAGACAGCACTAAACACCTGGTAATAGTTCTAACGGTTTGTCAACAAAGCTGGACCTGTTAGTCTTCTAGGGCGATAACTGTTTCTAGCAGTTGAAAGACTTGATTAAAAGACACCTGCATCCTACATAGACCAATTAGTACTTAAAAAGTGTCATTTTGTTGATGATCTACAGTGTGGTAACCTTTGAATTCTTTTAGTCAAAAGATAAGAGAAGCAACATCAGAATTCTTTTTTCCTTCATTAGGTACTCCTCTCCTCTCTTCCTTGCTGCCCCTTTATTTCTCCCAGCCTGGAGAAAGTCTCCAATAGGTGATGAGCTCTAAGAATTCAAGAATAGTTTGTCTTGTGTGGTATCACCAGTGTTTAGATGGTGCCTAGCTTAAAATAGGTGGTCAGTAACTTTTATTCAGCTCTATATCAATATCCACCTTCTTGATTTCTGAACCACCATTCACATCTTTGCTCTATCCCAAAATCTCAATCTCCCATCTCGCAACAAAGTCCTGAGCCATGCACTCAGTCCTCATAGTCTGAAGTAAAGATAACGACAAGAGAGGGAGAAGTCCACAGTGTGAAATTGTCCATTGCAACTTTGGATGTAAGGGAAATTTAAATTTATTTCAACATCATAAAACCAGACACACACCAATGAATAAGAACATGAATCTTTCTGGAGCTTATGGGGAATTTCCATGTGAGCTTATAAATCCTGCCCAAATGGTGGGTCATTCCATTATAAGCTCCTGGAAGTCTTATTTTCCTTTTGAATGATGGTATGTAAAGTAGATGCTGTCATTCATGTCTTAAAGAAAAAGAGATCAAAGTGAAATTACGGGCATATATTTCAGCAATTTCAGAAGATTTTTGTCATTATTTATGACAATGACAATACTGATGGTGTGCTGATCTATAGTACTTTGAGATAGCGGCGTTACTCAGTTAAGGACACTGTAAATCAGAGGAGCCTCCCCTTCCCCTTAAGGTATAAGAAAATAATTAGAGTCTTCACTGGTCAACATTAAGGTCAAAACTGAATGTATATTTAACTTGTCCATTGTTTTTAGGGGTCTCTTTCCTTTCTCCTCCTCCTCCTCCTTCTTCTTTTCCTTCTCCTTCTTCTTCTTCTTCTTCCTTTTCTTCTCCTTCTTCTTCTTTTCCTGGAATAGAAAGTGGGGGTATAGTTAAGTTAGGAAGGCAACTGACATTAATAGCACTTCCTAGAGTAACAATAACAAGACGGCCAGATCAAAACAGCATCGGCCCCAAAAGTATAGAGCCACTGAAATTCACTTCAGTGAAACTGGAAATTAACAGTTGTTCAAACTCTAGTACTGAAATATACCTTGCTATCCTGACCTTTTCCAAGGATTTGATTGTCTGGCTCGTGTGTGTGTGTGTGCGCGTGCTTTAATTCTGCACAAAACAGATTTTCTATGCAGTAATTACTAACAGAGGACATGTGGGTACATGGATGCCATCTTTTCAGCTGAAGGCATACACCTTCTTTTTTTTTAAGTTTTTTTTTTAATATTTTTTATTTATTTGACAGACAGAGATCACAAGTAGGCAGAGAGATAGGCAGAGAGAGAGGGGGAAGCAGGTTCTCTGCTGAGCAGAGATGTGGAAAACTCAACATGTTTAACGTTTGTTCCCAAACGATGTGGGGCTCGATCCAGGACCCTGAGACCATGACCTGAGCCGAAGGCAGAGGCTTAACCCACTGAGCCACCCAGGCGCCCCGGCATATACCTTCTTAATGTGAGTATTAAATTCAGCAATAAGAAATACTTACAATGGACTTTAATGAATTCATAAAGCAAAAAGGAATTAAGAAACATGACAAGATATTTCTAAATAATTTAATAAAGTCAAATATGTCTAAAATAGTAAATCTCTATGATCAAACATCTTAAAATAGAGAAAGGATATCTAGGTATGATTTTTACTTAGATAAGCAAGATTAGAAAAATTGAAAATGGCTAAATAATCTTTCTGAAGTGGGTAGTTAACTATTTTATATATGTGGTATTTTACTTAGTTTCCGTTCACCAGCCCATTCATCCATTTAGAATTCCACAGATGCCCAGGCACTAAAGCTTTAAGTCATTGACATAGAGGTGGCAACTCCTGTAAACATCCCATCTGCTTCCAATAAGAAACTTGATATTCTTTAGGATTTATGGGTGGTGGGAGGGGATTGCCTAAAGTGAGGTTTCAGAAATGGCCAGAAAATCCCTTTAGGTGAAGCCCATATTTCTTTGTCTGTCTGTAGTTCTACATTGATATCTAGAATCTTAACAATAAACCCATAACAGTTTCTTTGCCCGAAGATAGCCAAATTACAGGTTTCTGATGAATCCGGTGTGTATGCTTATGTACAGATCTTCTGGTGAGAGAGAGGGGTATTGATGACAGATTGAAAATATTTTTAGTTTTATACTCTTTTGTACATATACAACAGTTCCAGATATTAATAATAGTTGTAGACCCTGGTGATTGCCCAATTAGACTCTACTCCCCCATCCTCTTACTGAAATGGTTCTGCCTGGTCTCAGCAGAGAACAGACCCTGGAGTTACAATATGAAAAGAGAAAGCAGCCACTTTGTAACCAGGAGGAAAATGTCAAAAGAACCTCAGACCCCAACCTGCCCTTTTACACTGTAGAGGCACTAAGCCAAGGCCAGTAGTCACTTCTCTCCAAACCTCTAATTGTATTAGCAAGATTATCATCTCATTGTTTCAGCCACTGGAGGTTGAATTTTCAGCTATTGGCAGCAAAGTACATTCCTATCTGAACACACCCTGCCTCATTTTATTCTCACATTCTCAAACCGGATAAGATTTAGACTGACCTCTGTAGTTTTAGAAAGCAGTCCTAAATCTCACTGGATCTATGAATCAATCAGCACTAGATGTGCAATGAATAAAAGAGGGAATGATCAGCCTCCCTGTCTCTCTGCGACACTTTTTTATTGCTTGTGTGTTCCAGTCCAGCCCCCAACACAAGCCCAGTGACCCAACATGGCTCCTCCAAACTCTTGATTTTAAATAGCCCATTCCCTGAAGCCTGCCTCCTACCCTTCCAGCTCACTTATTCTGACGCCTCCCACGACTGCCATCCTCCACTCCCAGGATCCCACCTCCTTTTCACTGCTTGTTTTTCCAACAGTTGTTGCTCTAGTCATGACCCTTCATATCTTCACCTCCCGTTTTCACTCAGTTTAGATTCCACTGTGTATCATTGCAAACACCCTCGACTCCCTTTGTTCTTTCTCCACCATCACACTCTTCTGGTTAAACTAAGGCAAAACAACAAAACAACCTGACAAACCTGGCTGCCCTCCATCTCTGCTCATGAACCTGTGCTCCATGTTGCTGGATAAGATTCCCGCCAATGAGACCTACTGTGAAATCATGACCCCAGATCTCCAAATCACTGTCCAATGGTTCTAACTGTTCTCTCTTAACTTGCTTTCTTGCTCTTAGTCTAACCCAATTATTTAATCTACTGATGAAGACACTGAGGCTCAGGAAGATTAAGGGACATCTCTGAGTTCGTAGACTTTAGGACAGAGCTGAGTTCAGAATCCAGTCTCTGGACCCCTGGTCCATTCCTCCTCCTTTGGTCCTGTGATGACACTAGTTTTAAGCTAAGATTCTTCAGTTGTAAGCTAAGGAAACTGACTCTGTTTAATTTAAGGAATGAAGGAAGTATTCCTGGAATTAAGGGGACATCCGCTCTCCCAGGCTTTAGGAAGGACAGGCATTAGAGTGGTTAGTACTTAGGTAACAGGCATTAATACACCATCTGTCAGGACACCAAAGTTGGGTGAATGAACTCTGACCCTTCCCCTTCATTGTGTCAATCCACTTGATGGCCACATTCCCAAGAAGAAAAACAGGAGAGTCCCAGTTTGGGTCTTGTTCTCACTCTTTAGCTCATCAAGGATGGTCCCACCCAGTCCTGCATGTGATGATGGCCAGGTCATTACTCGAATGGAAATGGAGGTGCTTTCAGCAGAAGAAGGCTGCTTGGACAGACAAAAACACCAGATGTCCTCGGTACATCATCACACACAGCTGGGAGGAGCTGTGCTTGACGCCAAAGCATTGGCTTCATGACAAGCCTAGTCCCCAGGTTAGGATTCTCTGTTTCTTGAAACTATTTGGTGATAGCTCTCTTTCTGGTAGGTTATGCAAATATTCCTGTGTGAGAATTCTCTCACAAAGGCCCCTGAGCCAGAAAGTAGCGCCTTCTGTAGTGTGAACATTGCCAGCCAGCTCTGTAGCTCTGACTTACTGCATATTTTGTTATGTTTGTTCCTGTTTGCCCAGGGGTCAGGTTGCTATGAGTGTGGAATTTTGCTCCCAGTCTTTCTCTCTTCAAATGAAGTAGGCCTGAGAACTATATTGTCAGTTGTCGAGAAGAAGGTATGTATATTATCTACATTTTCCGCTTGTTAATGATGCTCCACAGCTGAGTTAAAGAGACTGTAAGAAGTATAAACATCAACTCACCAGATCCATATTAATCCCTAGCCAGGGATTAAGATTACAGTGAAGAAAGACAGGAGCGGGACCATTGCCCCCATTATATCATCCTTCCTCCTGACACCACCATTCTTCCCTTTCTGCCCCCTCCTACCCCCAACATGGCTGACAACCACCAACACAATACCCGGGTCAACCCCTATCTGAGTCTTTAGGATTTTTTTATGGAGGACAGGGAAAGAGAGGAAGACAGAAATGCCACAGAGGGCTTTCTAAAGTCAGAATTAAAAGTTCAAAAAACCCAAAGTGTCATCTTCTTTCACTGAACAAATCACTAGCCACACTAAGATCTGAAATAGAATCTCAATCTAACCTCCCCCATTATGAATGGAAGATACCAGCCATCTTTCTACTTGTTTCTTGAGTTTTATTTACTATAAGCTATAAGGTGAGGTTAAGACAGAGGCTGTGGCAAACCCCAGCGCTTTGGGAATAGTAATGGAATCCTGTAGAAAGACTAACTGAAAATCAAGATTGATGCAACTACACACAGAGACCAAAAAGAAACAAGAACATGTATAACTGGACAGCATTCTGAGATGCATTCTGGAAACTCAGCATTGAAGTTGTTTAATTTGAAATGATATAACATAGAATATAATATCATTTATCTAAAGTAGCTGACACTTGACAAAATACAATATACAAGAAATGTAACTAATATATAAATATGTCTCCATTCTGCTCCCTAAATGGGAGAAAATCACATGGGGGAAAGACATATGCTGTGTCAATGTAAGCTGCCCTTCTTCCCCCTATTGTCACCATGCTAACATGGTGACATCCTCAGTAAGGGGCTAGAATGGTCACGTAGGGATCCTCAGGATTAATCTGGAGATAGTCTTTTCCTCTATCACCAAAATGAATAAAAGGTAAGGCCTCAACAAACAGGGTGCTCCTTTACACTGGGTAGCCTGAAGCCTGTAGTCTATATGATAGGAGTCTTAGAAAAGTTACTTTTATTCCCATTAATCCAACACATGTAAATGTCAGGCATGAAACCATAGGATCAAGGGCTCTAGGAGCCTTTGGAAACCTCCTGGTTTGAGACTAAACATGATCTCAGTAGCAGAGCCAACTCTATCTATTGTCCTGGCTATTATGTGACTACTAACAAAAATTAATATTTACTGCGTGCTCGTGCTAGGAACTGTATAAATGCTTTTACATGGGTCATCTCATTTTTATTTTATGTTGTTAATACAACAACACTATGAGTCTCTATTATCAATGTCCCAGTGCTTGAGGAAACCAAAACTTAGGAAGACTAAGAAACCAGACCAAGGTCACACAGCTAGTAGGTGGTAGAACCACAGTTCAAACCCAGAGCCTGAAGTGTTGACCATTCCATGATAATGTCACCCCGACAGAGTTCCAGGGCTTTGAAGTCCAAAGCAGGTCCTTTGTAGGCTTTTTTAAAAAAAACTCAGATGGTGTGGTAGTACTCATAGTTTGTTAAATTTTAAAACGATTCTCCTGTCCTTTGTATTTTCCTGAAGTCATAAAGATCATGAGTGGTCTATTGGAAGCTGTACATGAATCTGTTTGAATAACCTTCTGTTTGCCTCATTCATTAAGGGAGAGATTCCCTGCCCTAGGGTTCTGGGCAGATGGACATCCAATACTGGCCAGATGAAATCAAAGGCACTTTTGTTAGTCACGTATACTCACTGTGTGCCATTCAGAGACACACAGAGCTTGCATTTGGGAACAGAGTAAACAAGAAGGGGCTGTAAGAGTCAGGCTTTGTTGTATCAAAAGGGGAGGGTGCCTGCCGGAGGATATGATTGGCTTGTTTGACTAATCTGCAGGTTGGCTGGGACCTGACACCTGCTACCCAGGGGTGAGCAGGAAGTACAGTGACTTGCCTGATAAAGAGCCATGTTGAGCTAAGGGACCTTATCCATGGGATCAGACAAGGAAGATCCTTCTAATTTTACCCAATGTCAAGATAGCACATCATATTAGACCTTAGTTTTAAGGCTTATGCCATAAACTCTAAAACACAAAGACATGAGACATATAGGTAAAGGGCATGAACAATGATTCCTGGCTGGGGGAGACGAGTATGCATTTGGGGGACTAAGATGATGTGCAAAGGAAAAGTGTTAGATGAGACTGGAAAGCTGGCAGCCAGACTTCCAAGGACCCTGCGGACCCATCAGAATTTTAAACAGTGGAAGAACAGGACCCAACACATGTTTCAGAAGAAGCCAACAGCGATGAGGATAGATTGGAAGGGAGGAGAGAGTAGAAATAAAGCATATTACTATTTGTCATAATCATGATGGTGAGAAATCATGAGCATTTGAACTGGAGAAGTGGGCCCACTGGAAAGAAAAGCAAAACAGAGAGTCAAAAGAAATGATGGTGGCCCAGACTCTGGGAACAATCAAATAATTGGCTGTGGGGGCTAAGGGAACAAAAGAAGTTAAGAAGTACTCAGAGATAGGCCGTCTTTATTTAAGATTTTGATATTTTATCACAGATTTTTTTTTTGTATTAACTTCGATTTTTCAAAGTAAACCTTACACTTACACATTTACCTTGATTACTGCATGGATTTATGTCCTGTTGATACTGTCACACAGGACTCCACACCTAGCTGCTGAAGACAATGGAGATTTAGTCTTCCGTAGTTCTGGGGGACAAAGGTCTAAGTGGAGGTGTCCACAAGGCCACACTCCCTCCCGAGGCTCAAGGGGAGAATCCCTTTCTTGCTTCTTTAGTCGCTGGTGGCTGTCAGCTGCCTTTGCTGTGTGGCTGCCTCACTTCTACCTCATGGTCACATTCTCTTCCCTTCTTCTGCCTTCCTGAAATTCCCCTCTGCCTCTCTCTTTTTCTTGTAAGGGCATTTGTGGTCGCACTGAGGACCCACTGATCATCCCAGATGTTGTTCACATCTTCTGATCTCGAATTTAAACATATCTAGGAAGTCTTTGTCATACAAGGTAACATGCACGGGTTCCAGGGATCGGAATGTGGGTGGGGGAGAGGGGCTCTGTTTTAGTCTGCCACACTGTGGTGGGGTTTTTTGTTTGTTTGTTTGTTTTACATCTATTTAGGTTTTGCATTTTAGACAAGTGATTCCCCCTGATTATCCTCACCTTGGTCCTGGCCCTGAATCATTTGGGCCTAGAGCATTGAGAATATGCTGATTCTACTTACAGAAATGCAAGAGAAGGAACTGATAAGGAACACAAATATTGCTTAACTATTTAAAACACACCTACCATTGTATTAGACATTATTGTGTGCAGTTGGGTATAAGATCTGATTTGTATATTCCTTGAACAAAGTCCTCATTTTTCTGGAGCCAAGTGAAAGCTCACTTTGCTGACAGGATGGGATAATTTTTATCTTCACTTAGAGTTGGGAAGATAATATTGCCCAACATTTCCCCTTCTTGGAAACAGCACCAGAACTTGCTTTGGGGATCCTACTTCCATCTACTCTCAGACTACGTGATGAGATGGTCTCTATTCCCTTCTCCATGATTGGCACCTATGACCCAGGCCTGGTCGGTCAATGGAGCTGCTTCTCCCTAGTGACAGCTCACAAATGTGCACTTGCCCCACACTGATATAATAAAAATGAATTCTGGAATTTTGGTGGTAAAACTGTCAGTTTTCCTCTAAACTTGTTATCAGTGAATACGTGTCCCTAGAGCCTGAAGCTAACAGAGGGAAGGCAAAACTAAGACTCAAAGATCCCAAAGACATCATTTAAGTCCCTAAATCAAGTCACACTTGAAGCCAGACCTACTGCTAGGCTTTTCAATTACCTGAGTCAATAAATTTCTCTTATTGCTTAAGCAAGATTGACTTAAATTTTTTTTCTGTTACTTAAAACCATAACTGATAGTTTTATATATATATATACACACACACATACATATATATGTATATATACACATATATATAACAGAATTCTATATATGTCATGTATATAAATTATGTGTATGTATACATATATATGTATATAAATTATTTATATGCATATAAATTATTTATATGCATATAAATAATTTATATACATATATGTATATAAATTATGTGTGTGTGTATATACACATAATTTTAAATATTTGGCTGCTCAATGGAAATGGTGTGATGCATGGTGCAGGAAAACATTTTGAACTAAGTTTGTATTCAAGGGACATTCATGGTTTATTTGGTAAGAGTAAAAATTATTTCATCTTTTGACCAGGAATGTCACCATGGGCACGGAATTGGTGCAGCGCCACAAAGGCCCACAATGGGAACTCAGTGTTTCCTCTTGAGGATAGAAGAAGATCTGATGGATCTATAGGAAATTCTTTGGTTGAGGGACAACAGGAAATTAGAAGAAGACTGGAAAAGTCACAAATTGATCTTGGGCAAAGCCACTGGAGGTAGCTAACTCAAGTAAGCAAAAAGGAAGGAACACGGGGGCATTCAGGACAAAGACTAGGGCAAGAGAAAGCTGATCAACAATGTAGGGAAGTAATTAGGTAAAAGCTCCTTACCAGATTACATTCCCTGGAATCATACCTTCCTTGAGTCATAATGGGCATGCTTTACAAAAATAGCAATGGCTAGCACCGTGCTCACCATTCACTCTTGGCTACATTGTATGGTACATATGTTTTGTTGGAATAAAGGAAATTAATACTACAGAAGTCAAAAAAGCAAATGTAATTGAGGTAGTAAACAACTCACTTTTTTTTTAAAGATTATTTATTTATTTATTTATTTGACAGAGAGAAAGAGAGAGAGAGAGATCACAAGTAGGCAGAGAGGCAGGCAGAGAGGTGGGGGAAAGCAGGATCCCTGCTGAGCAGAAAGCCTGATTCGGGGCTCGATCCAGGACCCTGGGATCATGACCTGAGCCAAAGGCAGAGACTTAACCCACTAAGCCACCCAGGCGCCCCAACAACTCACTTTCTTTTCATCATTCCCATAGTATCTAGTAGAAATGATTGTATCAACATAAGGCTGCATTATGCTAAAATGCAGAAGAGGGGAGTTTTCATAGTAGCCCCACGTTAATCAGCTTCTCACAACTTTACATTTTGACATCTGACCTCAAGAGAGTCCTTTCCAGTGTCACATTAAAAATGTTTTTTAAAGAAACAGGAAAAGTCCACCAGCAAGATAACTTCTCCACTAGAAAAGGGAGATTGTACCTTTTCAGCAGCAACCCAACATTTTGCCTACAGGTTTCAAACATCTCACTAGTTCTTTCTTAACTAGTAAAGAAATGGTTTATATGCTAGGTGGGGGTTTTTTTGGTATTATGTTCATAAGATAATATTTATACTAATTATATCAATGGGCTGAGAGAGTAGGCAAAATGAAACCCAGCAGACCTGGTTTTTGAAAATATAAATAAGTAAATGAAGAGCCTTTTTTTTTTTTTTAAAGATTTTATTTATTTATTTGACAGAGAGAGAGACAGTGAGAGAGGGAACACAGGCAGGAGGAGTGGGAGAGGGAAAAGCAGGCTCCCCACTGAGCAGGGAGCCTGATGCGGGGCTCGATCCCAGGACCTTTGGGATCATGACCTGGGCTGAAGGCAGACGCTTAATGACTGAGGCACCCAGGCGCCCCAAATGAAGAACTTTTTGAAGATATCAACAGTCTTCCTTGACCTTAAATTTTCAAGTATTATTCAGAGCTCTTTGAGGACCATAATCACAGGATTCTAGGGAATCACTGTTACTTATATTTGGCAAGATTCTCCATGTCACTGTACAGTGTGTGAGGCTGGACAAGAAAGTGAAGTAAAGGGAGAAAAAAATTGGCAGCGTCAGAAGCAAATCATCTTGGTCTTCACCCTCACTTACATGACGTAGGGAGGTATGAGGGATAGCCAAACGAGTGAATGAAAACAAGAGGTGACTTTTTGGAAGAAATCCAGATTTTCTTTCATTTGAGGGAGTCCATTTCATTTACCTAGAAACAAGATTTATGTACGTTAGAAGTAAAAACATTAAAGGATCAGGTACACGATCAAATTTTAGGAGAAAATTTAAGATTCCCAATATGACATTACTTATAAATACATAATATGTGCATTCAAACAGGCAAACATATTGAGCACATTCGGAGGAAGCAAAAATGTTTATACTTTTTAGAACAGTTCCAAAATTCGCTTAGGAAAAGTCTTAGAAGATCGTAGAGATGAAAACTCTAACAAATAAAATCTAATTTTCATGAATACCTTTACTCAAGGGCTATTTGACCTGAATTACACAACACGTTTTAAGCTTCGAAACTCTTAGAGTGCATATAATTTTTAATTGACTTTTCTTTGGCAATATCAGTATGTTTGTATTATATTCAAGGGACTCCCTCTGCTGTATAACTTAACACATGAAAATTCTTGTTTTACTCCTTTACCAAAGTTTCCTTGCAGCTTGATGGATAAGGTGTCTAATTATGGAGTACTGCAGAAGGCTTTGGATCAAATCATATGTTTTTATTGAAAATGAGGTCATGTTGGGTTGCGTGATATAGTTAAATAATCAGTTAACTATTTTTCCAAGCCAAACACAGAGTAATTAGGTTTAGTAACATGGCTTCCTCCCTAAGATCCATAACTCAGACATAGTAGTTTGGGAACAATATGGGTAGAAATTGTGTATGTTTTTCTTGGACATTGAAATGAATGGCATTTTCTAACAAGACTTTATTATAGGTAGAATTTAATTTTATTTTTGCTTTTACCTTACGTGACATTGCCTGGGAGAACGTTTTCCAAAGAAACACATAAAATTATGTGGTCTCAAAACTTATCACTCAACTAATAGAAGTCATGTCATTATGGATAAATACTGAATCGGGGAGTTCTGGATAATAGTTTAAACACTGATGTCCTTAAACATCTACTAGAATATTTTGATAGTAGATTTCCAGATATTCCATGGAAGTATTGATTGCAAGTGTATAGTCATATTACCCCCCGAAAGTCACTGAAATGTTCTAGGTCCAATACTATCTCAATTCCAAATGCTTGTGTTTCTTGTGTACCTGGAAAACCTAGGTCGGTGTTCAGAAAATAGGACACTCATGCTGTATCTAGGTCCATTTGTTGAAATTTTGCTAAAACAATAAACTTAAATCAGTCAACAGCTTTATGTTCAAACCGTGCCTAGGTTTTTCACTTTTTAAAGTGTAGTAATAGGTGTAAGTTCCTAAATATAGGTATAAGATGATTCCACTGAAGAATTAGGACTCTGTTGTTTCTCTTTCTGAGGTTATGACCACAGCTTCTTTCAAGATACTAAAATTTGCTGTCTATTTCATGGTGCTGGGTTGGACACATGAAATCTTTTCACGTGTTAGCTCTGGCTGGCTGGATAGGCTTTCCATCCCACATTTATGCCCGTGTAGAGTTTTGCACAGTGTGCCATGATAGACTTTCCACATTCATCTTAGGTTTACTGCAGATACGGCTTCAAAAATATGATATTGTCAAAATTGTGCTGACTGTGAACTCACAATTCCTTTTAGGGCATCCACGAACAGCTGGCTTGAATAGCCTGACATCTGTGAAATCAAGAGTGTATTTCTAATTTAACTTTCAAACCACAGAATTCAAGTAAGCAAAAACTGACCATGTGTTAAAAACACTTGAAACTCTTCCTCTTGTAACTGTTTATCTACATTTTTAAAACTCTGTTTACATTGTAGTAACAGCTGTGTTTAAAAGGGACATGACAGTGCAGACTAATTTATAATGCAAAACTCTATTCAAAAAAAAAAAACCGTATGTTTGAAAAAACACTTCAAAAGAGGGCAAAAATGATTAAAATAGACACAACCATTTGTTTAAACTATGACTTTCTCAAGAAAAAACAGCCTAATGTAAACTGGCTTATGCATGTTCTAAGCAGCTGTTCTGTATAACGCCTCTACAAACCTTTTTCTCCCGGGGGGCCGGGGGGGGTGCAGAGAGAAAATGAGCAACTGACCATCACAGAAAGTCATTGCCATTTAAAAAACAACACAAATCTAAGGATGAGATATTAAATTTTTTGAAGGGTACCAAGTTGGTTAAATTAGAGGCCAAGGAGACAGAGCCAGTGACCGTGGCCACAGTAAGCAATCTTGCAAGTGAAAAGTGAAAAAATCACATTTGACCAGCATTCCTTCATTGGGTTTCTAAGGAAAAATTGCAAAACTTTTCAGTAAGAAAGAAAAGTCCAAATAAATTGTTTCGTCTGTGTTTCACTGTGTATTAGCTAACCTTTTTTTTCTTTTTTTTTTTTCAAATCCTCGTTGTTTGGGGCATCCCACAGACATGATCCTCAGGCCTCCCCATGATGGCTTTCTGTCATCTTGCTTCACTTCCACATTCTATTCTACACTTCAGGAAAAACACCTTTTCCTCTGCTTGCTTCCTAAATTGTTCCTTAAGTGCCATCTGCAGCTCCCTTCTCTTCCCAGATGCAGCAAAATGGCCTCGTGTATCTGAAGAACACAAGGGAGCCATTTCCCGTGTCTCTACCTGGCCATGTGTGGTTGTTGGGAATTAGTGAAGGGAACCACACATGAAGGGACCTGTGCTGACCAAACAGGAACAAGAACGCTTCATCAGAGGCCAGCATGGAGAGCTGACAACACAGAACCCTGCCTCTCAACTGATAGGTCAATCCTGGAAATGCAGACGCAACCCCCAAGAACAGGACATGGAATCCCTAATAGAAAAAGATGAAGTTTCCAGAGCCCAGTAGAACAAGGGCTCCAAAGAGAAATTAAATGCAATTAAAGAAACATGGCAACAGTTCCATTTCATATATGTGACTCTGTTGGATGATATTCTCAGGCATTCCTAGTGCAGGGGGCCTGGAATATAGTGGAAGTTCAAAAAGCGTGGTTTCCTAATTGCTCTCAGGAATAATAATAATAAGTAAATAATTCGCATGTATTTGCATTATATTTATATTGTGTCTATGTCTATATTTGCATATATCCAGACTCTCAAGTAGCTTTATCTGATGAGTTAAACTGGATGAATGTTAATGTATTCACTCATTTACTCATGTAACAAAGATTTTTGGAACAATTTCTCTGTGCCAGGCCATTTTCTGGGCCCTGAAAATACAGTAACAAGTAACTAGAGTTTCAGCCTTTTAGAGAGAGAGAGAGAGATGAAAAAGAAAGAGAAGGGTGGAGAGGAAGGAAGGAAAGGTGGGAAGGAGAGAGAGAAGAGAAGAGAAGAGAAGAGAAGGGAGGGGAGGGGAGGGGAAGGGAAAAGAAGGGAAGTAGAAAGGAAGGAATTAGGAATGACAAATGTAAGGAAACAAAACAAAACAATATGAGGGAGAGCAGTGTTCTTGGCTGGAGCCTTCAGGAAGGTCTCTCTGAGTAGGTGAAATTAACACAGAGATCTGGATGACCTTTGGGACTGTGCCTTGCAGATCTGGGAAGAGAACACACCAGGCTAGAGAGCCAGCAGGACTCAAGCCCTTGAGTAGTCTTCCAAATCAGTTTTTCTCTAAACCCATAATGCAAACCAGCATGGGAGGGAAGAAGTCTATAATCTTAATGCGAATCTTAACCAACCCCCCGGGCTTCATTTATAGAATATCCAAAATATATTTTGGAAAAGTAAACCAAGATGAAAGCAATAAGTTGCTGTTATAAAGATGCCCTAAATACATTCATTAAAACAGTGAAGAACCAGCTATAGAATTTATATTTGTGTCTATGTCTATATTTGCATATATTTGTATTTACATTATCTATATCTTTACCTACATCTGGATATGCTATTTGGTGGATATTTCCATATCTACATCAATCTGTCCATCTACCTGTCTATCAACACAACGCTGCATATATGACATACTGTTTTGCTTACCAAGAGCCTAAACCTGATTAACTTATTTCTGAAAGAGGCAAACTGTCCTTGGAAACTCCTCAAGAGTAGAATAGCTCCCTCTGTATATACAACATGTGTATCTATATCCGTGTCTGGCTATACTTATAACTGTATTATGTCTGCCTCGATTCCGGTATCAGCACTCCCAGGTTACACCTCCACAAGCCAACTGGATCAAACATCTTCAGCAAGAAGATGATTCTACTCATAAAACACAAGTGGGGGGTTATTTTTGGTACTATCTTGTAAAGAAATGTCAAGAAAACAGCTCCCCAAAAGATAAGTTATTAATTCCAAATAGCATGCAACATCTTACTTTATTATTTGGAAAAATGTTACCCCTGTTGTATCATTGAGGCTTCCTCTTGGAAAGCACCCTTTCTCCCTCCCCAAGCAGAAACTGAAGATGGGTTCTGATGTCAGTGCCGTCACCTCCAGGATAACTGACATATCCACAGTCTATGACATAGAAATTCTATTTAACAGAGCTGCAAACAAAACAAAATGCACTTGGCTTTGTCTATATTTGGGGTCCCAGCGTTTTTTTAAAGTAGAGTTAGGAGGCTTTGTAAAAAAGAGAGACCAGGGACGCCTGGGTGGCTCAGTTGGTTAAGCGACTGCCTTCCGCTCAGGTCATGATCCCAGAGTCCTGGGATCAAGTCCCGCATCGGGCTCCCAGCTCCACGAGGAGTCTGCTTCTCCCTCTGACCTTCTCCCCTGTCATTCTCTCTCTCTCACTCTCTCTCTATCTATCAAATAAATTTTAAAAATCTTAAAAAAAAAAAAAAAAGAAAGAAAGAGAGACCACATTCTCTGATGCCTGGTAATATTGATATTTATCACTTAACTCCCTCATATTCTTGATTTTACACTGGAATTGTAAAATGATGGATAATTTTTCAAGCAATTGCATCAATTGTAATCAAATACATGCATTAAGGCCTTCCAAAGCAAGATAGTTCCAATCCATCATCCTACATGAAAGGAACCATTTGAACAAATCTTATGTAATTAGGATACCTTTATGCCTGATTTGCCTGGGATATTTCTGGTTTATGTCTATTGTCCCGGTTATAATAGCAGTGCCCACATGGGCTCTCAAGAAAGTCTTGGTAAACTATGGTGATTCTATGTAAAATCAACTGCAGAATGCTTATAGTGGAGAAATTTTATAAATTTCATGTTTGGTCTGGAGCAGGAAATACCACCTGTCCCTGACATCTGGAAAATATGGTTGTCACAGTATATAATATTCAATTATTTAAATAATGTTCTTCCTTTGGGAACCAAAGAATCAAAGTAAGAAAAAAGAGCTGGAGCACGGGGCTAGCTCAAATGCCATTTCTGCACAAATATAATAGCATAGACACACGAATGCAAGACAGTTTTTACAAGTTTACTCTCTTTTAGGAATAAAGCAAATGACACTGATATTTGAAAATGTATTTCTCTTGCTGAAGTTTACTTTTGTGCACTAGCAGAAATTTGGAAATTTGCAGCAATTAATTATTTTTACCATATTTATTACTAGCAGGAAAAGAAGTTATTAAAGATGAACTCCTCAAGGGATGTGTCAGTCCCATGAATTAATCTTTCTCTGCAGCATGGAGCATTACCCCAGAACATGTTCAACAGCATGGGAGAAGAGAGTTGAACAATTTTACATTCCTAACATTTTCCAGTTCTATACTTCCCCAGAAATAGAATTGTTCTTTAGATCAGCCTTTGTGTTTGGTATAAAAAAGGGGGGTGGTATTTTTTAAAAGTCAGAGGGCCACAAAAGTTTTGGAGAAAATCAAACTAGTTTCCTTACAGCAGAACGTCTCAGAACATTTACTGTGCTAATACACACAGGGGCTCTAAGAGACAAAGATGCATGAGGCATTTTTCAAACATGTTTGCCCAGTGAACTCTCTTCCAAACAGCATCCTCCTGGTCTAATGTCTGTTTAACACACTATAAGAAATGTCTCCTCAAATAGTGTCTTATTATTCACAAACCAACATGGAAAAAAAAATAACTAGCCCCTCTGTTAATGGTTTTAAAACTATTTTAAAGTATAAAAGATTATAAGAAAATTCACTTACATGGATTTGTTTGTTTATTCTACAACTATCAATTGAGTATCTGTTATGTGCTAGGCACTTTTCTCAGCATTGGCATTATAGCAGAGAACAAAACATGCAAAGTCCCTATTCTCAGGGAGGTTACTTCCTAGTGGGAAAGAAACACTAAGCACACACATGTGCAGCTCCTGGGGAGCACAGCATACGTAGTCTGAAACCAGCCCTCATACAGAGGGCATAGACAGAAGAAAGAGGCAGGCCACTCCTAACTGGTTCGTGGCAGGTTTAAGAAGCAGAGAACTTACATACCAGAATTGTCTTAGGGGGATGAAAGACAAGTAGATCTCCACTCCTGCCCACCAAATCTTAAAAGTTTATAGAGAGGCCTTAACTGGGTTAAGTCACATATGGTCTCAGCGCTGTATCACTATCTCATGGCTGTGTCCTTGGGGCAGACTCTGGCAGTGGGGAAGGCAAGTGGAACCCACATTCCAAGGATGAGGTGGGAAGGGGAGGAGCTTCCCATTGTTGGGGTCCAGCTCACAGGTCTAAAGGCAGTTGTATCCTCTCACTGACCTCCCGGCGTGCGCAGATATGTATCTAGGAGTGATTGTGTTAGGGCGTTAATATTGTGAGAATTTTCTTCTTCCTGTTTTTGAATTTCTTTAATATGGTAATAGTGCATTTATGGATGTAATATGATTATAATCAACATCTAAAAGGATTTTGTGTGTGTGTGTGAAACTGATCAAACTGAGCCCAGATTTTACTTAGAAGGAACAAAGAGCCAAGGAGAGTCACAGTCATTTTGAAGAGTAAGGAACTTTCTCTAAAATATTAAGGCTACCCGGTTTTTAGCAGAGGAATGGACAGATAAACTAATGGGACACAAAAAGGAGTCTAGAAACAAAACTGGGCCTACATGGAAACTTGATGAGTGGAGAAATGGCACTAAAGATCAATGGAAAGTGATGGGTTATTCAGTAAGTGCTGAGACAACTGGTTTTCCAAATGGAAAAATAAATTGAATCTCTGCCTCACATCATACCTAAAAAAGAAATCTGAGGTGGAATAAGAACAAAACAAAACAAAATACAATAAACCTTAAGGGAAAACAAATACAGACTATCCTTATGACCTAACTTTGGAAGAATATCTTAAGATATAAATTTAAATCCTAAAAAATAAAGATTAATAAGAACTACTGTGTTAAAATTTAATACTTATGGGATTGAATCTATAATTGAAATAAAAGGGTAATACAGATATTGAGAGAAGATATTGGCAATGCATAGTATCACTGGCAAAGAACTAATATACAGAATACATGGTCAATACCCCAAACTGATACAAAAACTTTAAGAAACTAACAAAAAAATGAGCAAAAAATATAAACAGATATTCAGAGAAGATAAAATCAGAACAGGTGACAAACATCTGAAAAGATGCTCAACTTTATTAGTGATTAGAAAATTGTAAATTTAAACCACATGAAAATACCATTTCATTTTGGAAAAAAATTTAAGTTTGACAATACCAAGTGTTAGCAAGGATGTCTGCCTTCAGCTCAGGTCCTGGAATCGAGCCCCGAGTCAGGCTCCCTCCTTCTTCCTCTCCTCCCCGCTCATGCTCTCACTCGCTCTCTCTGTCTCTCTCTGTCAAATAAATAAATAAAATCTTAAAAAAAAATTGGGGGGGGGGGGTGCCTGGGTGGCTCAGTGGGTTAAGCCTCTGCCTTCAGCTGAGGTCATGATCTCAGGGTCCTGGGACCAAGCACCGCATCGGGCTCTCTGCTCTGCAGGCAGCCTGCTTCCCCCTCTCTCTCTGCCTGCCCCTCTGCCTACTTGTGATCTCTCTCTCTCTCTCTGTCAAGTAAGTGAATAAACTCTTTTTAAAAAAAAAAAAGAATTTGACGTGTACACAGGATCTTCACCTCTATTAATAATGTTTCTTTTTTTGTAAATTGGTTGATGGGTTCATGGGTGTGGTTCTATTATTTTTATTGAAATAATATTATTTTACTAAAATATTTCACTAGATAATGCTGTTAGGAAAGAGAGTGAATGAATGACTTTGGCATCCCTCAAAAGAGTATTGGCTGACACTATATTCCTCTTTGGTGATGAAGGTGTTCAAGGTCTCCCAGAGTACTAATATTTCTTTTTGGGTTCATCTAATTAACAAAGTAATAAACATTGAGAAACGCACTGCAATATCTAAAAAAAAGAGAAAGAGAAATTGTATTCAATAGTTTTTTCTCCTAAAGGTGAGCAAGTCAAAGGAGTTTGTAATTTTATTTCATTTTTTCATTATTTCATTTCATTCAGCATTTTGTATTTGTAAATGATTATATATATATGTGATTATATGAATGTGTATGTGTATATATGTAATCACATCACTCTCTTCCCACACTATCCTTGCACTTAAAGCTCTTGCAAACATAAACTCTACAATTTGTATTTTCACAAACCATGTTTCGTCCTATAAACCACAACAATCGTAAACATGCCCTTCCACTCTTATATAACATAAAATAATTCTAGGTCCTTCAGACAATTAGGAAGAGGCCCAACACAGGGTGGAAATTGCTACAGATTTGGAATCAGGAGCCTGGTGCTCAGGGCTACCCCACCACCATTCCCTAAGGGTGGAATTTCAGGCCAATGATTTAATCTCTCTGAGATATTTCCTGGTCTATACAATGAGGAAAATGATAGTATCACTCTCCCTGGATTATCATGAGGGTTAAAGGAGAGCATAGGAGCCTGTGCTTTATAAATCCATCTTGCCAAAAACCCTAAGTCATTTCTGTACCACAGGAAGGCAAAAGATCCTAACCACAGGAAACTTGCCTTAAGGGAGTATTTGTTTTGGCAGCCGAAGGCAAGATTAACACTGGAAACAATAGCAAGCAATTAAAAAAACCAATCAAACAAACAAAACAAAAACCAAACCCCAAAGAAATGCAAGTTGAATTATGCAGTGAGACTCTCAGGACTGTAATGGGCTTTAAGGAGGGCCTGGGTCTGGGATGGTACTTCTGCTGGGCCTGGGGGCCTGGTGTTTAGATCTGGGGGTGGGGGTGGGGAGAGGGTGCTCAGGTAAGGGGAAGAGAATGCAGTCTATTTGCAAAGCAGCAATGATAGCATAATTTATCCAACCTGGTTAGGATCTTTTTACCATCTTTCCAATCATGGTTCTTATGACGTGTGGAAGGTTTTCTTGCTCCGGTTGGTTAACTTGACTTTATGCACATGGAAGAAAGGTCTTGTGATACTGTTGGAACTGGTACTTTCCGTGTGGCAACAGGATTTGACTAGTTAGTACCAGGCGACTTCAGCAACTACTGTATTAGTTTTCATTAGTGTCCAAGACCGTTGTCTCCAGCTTTTTGATCACCATGAAGTAGGAATATAAACGATCTCATCTTTGCTTTGGAAACATGCCAGCATTTAAATTTCCCTCTTCTGTCTAGTCCACAAATGGACCCACTAGCCTTTGGGACAGGTATTTCCGCTTCAATGTCATCTGCTTTATTTGCTCTCTATTTTTTAAACGGATCTTTAATTGTTTTGTTTTGGTCTACACAAGAAGTTAGGTTGAAATAATTCCATCTGCATGATTGTTTTTTAAGATCTTATTTATTAATTACACAGAGAGAGAGAGAGAGAGAGAGCGCACTGAGCTGGGAAGAGAGGGAGAAGGCTCCGGCTGAGTAGGGAGCCAGACTCGGGGCTCGATCCCACCACCCCGGGAGCATGACCTGAGCCTAAGGCAGACGCTAAACTGGTTGAGCCACCCAGGTGCCCCTACCATCTGCCTGATTTTATGCACAATGTATATCCTCATTCTGCTTGGGAGTGATGTGGGCCAAGAATCCCTAATACAAGGCCACATGGCTAAAAAATTGGGAGGCTTCAACGTTAAAAATGTTATGCTGAGATTTTTGTTTATAGCAAAATGTCCTGTCTTCACACCCTTTTCGTTAAGCAGGTGACGTGGTATTTGTTTCTACACAGACTGTCATTACTCTGTTGAGGATAAGACAATACTGAAATTTAAGGTAATGAATGCTCAAATAGAATCCATCTTATTGATAGGTTGAGAAACAAAAGAGCCTCACGTTGACATTACTGCCTTCTTTTTTTGTTATGGGAGGGAAGGCGGGAGGAGCTAGTGTGTATGAAGAAGGGATTGTTTTTTGTGGAGAGAAGCCTAGTATTTCAGGGAAATAAGAAAGTAATAACAGATGTAAAGTCAAGGTGAGAAATGGCGCACACTTCTCCCTTCTTCCTGCTTCCCACTTCAAGTTACATTCCATCTGGAATACTTTAGACCCTTCCCTAACATTTTCATTACTGAAAATAAACCTGGAAATTTTGGCCCGCTTGCCCTCTGGTTGGGGCACTAAGAATTAGGCCTTTCTTAGTATGTTCCTGTGATTTACTTTTATAGCAAAAGCTAACCATAATTCAAGCACCTCAAAGTACATTATAGGTCAAAATATATCACCCACTTCAACTTTCTACTTAAAAATGATGCTGCTGGGCCTACCTCACTTCTACCACCTACCTGGCTAGCTTCCCTTCCTTCTGCTTTACTCAGGCTTTCGAAGCTGAGGTCACCGTGACCCTATATTCCAGATGACCCAAGATTACTGTCACAGTTACATCTTAAACAGGTTCTCCTTCATTGGAACCCAACTGGTCCTCCTCGCACCGAAGGGGCTCGGTGGTAGGCTCTGTCCCACTACATTACTCCTACACTTCTCTTTGCTGTCAGATGTATCTGAAACCTGGGACCATGGTGCTGGTTATCTGTATTGCTTTCCAGCACAACTCATTCCCTCCCTAGCCCTCACTCAAGCCATTGTACTGGGACATTCCTTTAACCCTGCTCCAAAATTTCCAGCCTAATGCTCTGCTTACTTCCTCAGATCTCCTTGACACCTGGGGCATGATTCTACCTCCGACCTGGTGTCAGAGACACTGTCACATCCTCTATGGTTCAAGGTCATCTCAGGAGGACCAGTAGTCTTGCCCAGGTCTCAGCCTGGCTATGGGGTATGTGTTTTCCTGCTTGCCTATGTATTTCCCCAAGACCCTTGGTTAATTCACTCTCCCATCTTTAGAACCTCATCTTGAACTGTGCTACCTCATTCTTTTCTCTTCCTACCCACCTCACATACCCCTTGAGCTAACAGCTTCCAGAATTATGACTGAGCCTTGTGTACCCCTCGGACACCAATGCCCAAAAGCAGCCATCCTTCCCAGTGGGTGAGTATGGTTCAAGATCTCACTATCTCCTCCTTTCCCTTACACTGCTCTGCCACATGGGTACCAGGATACCTCATCCAATATTTATCCAACAGAAATGAACTGTGACAACAATTATGTGCCGGGCATTGTCCTAATTGACCAAGTGGCAAAGAAAGGTAAGTCTCGGACCTCAAGAGGTCTACAGCCTTCATTCCTCTCTAGGAATGCCAGCATTTCCGAGATACAGCTTATGAAACCTCTCTTTCACTAGATCAGGCAACCTATGTGTTATGCAGCTAGAATAATGACACAGTCTTCTTGGATTGGAATTCTACCAGAGTGTTACCTCAAGAAATATTTCCATTACTGTATACTACTTTTGTCTTTAAAAGTGGAAGTACCACATAGGATTGCCTGTGTTATGCAACATAGAAACAGAGGAGAAAGTCTGTGTTCAGAGGCTAGATGAGAATCGCCATCCCAAAACTTCTACATCCACAAATCTGGGTCACTAACTCTCAGCAGAGGTGGGACCTCCCCTTCGAGGGCATTTTGGAAATTTGTGGGGGGATATTTTTTGTTTTCACAAACATGCTAGATGGCCTACAGCACGGGGGATGGTCTGCCCAAGGAAGAAGCTAAGTCTCTTACAGCTTTTCCAGATCCCACCAAATGGCCACATAAGTAAGAAATTTGTTCATAATTATCTGAGGCTGAAATAGAATACTGCCTTATATTTATAAATAGACACAAAGTATTTTTGAAAAATTTTAATATACACTAAATTTCCAGGAAAGCAATTGACCTCATAAATAAAAAAAAAAAAAATGTATTTTGGTTTACCAATAGTAGCAAGAGTAGTTTGCCATTTTGAGAAATCTGTGATCTTCATGGTTTTAGCAATCCATGTGGAAACCCGTTTTAGTCTGCATGTGTACTTGTCACCAAAAATTGTAACAAAAAAGGTCTGAGATGCCTGTCAATGAATTTAACATCAAGTCCTCTATTAGCAGAGTCACATAAAACAAAGATCAGACTGAGTTTCATTTAAAAAAGACTAGCTTATAAGATTTCATATTCAAAAACTTTGAGGCAGACTACTAAGAAATTTATGTTGTGAATATTATGTTTGAAAGTAGTTGCTGATTTGGGGTTGTTAGCTGTTTTTCAGTCTTACTCTGACACTGACCCCAGAGATGTCCCACACAAGGTCTCTACAACCTCTTTGAACTATAATTCTTTTTGTTAACCTACATTCTAGTCCTCATTGCCTATTAAAAAATACACACTTCAAGGACTTTTAAAGTATTAGAGACTGAATACATGTCTTTCAAGATAGGAGATAAAATTTTCTTTGATATTTTGGGGCACCTGGGTAGCTCAGTCGTTTGAGCATCTGCCTTTGGCTCAGATCATGATCCTGGGGTCCTGGAATGGAGCCCCACATCGGGCTCGCTGCTTAGCAGTGAGACTGCTTCTCCCTCTCCCTCTGCAGCTCCCCCTGCTCGAGCTCGCTCTCTCTCTCTCTCTTTCTCTCAAATAAATAAATAAATAAATAATCTTTAAAAAATGTTTTTTCTTTGATATTTTGTCATTATCCTAACTCATGTCATCATACTGGGAATTATTTGGATTTTCCACTTATAAACAGAGCCCAGCTCATTTCTAAGAACATTGGACTTTATTTTCTACACTTTGACTCTGTATTTCTTCTTTCTTCTGTATTTAAGTTAGGATTCATTTTCCCTTTTTATTATGATATACAAATGTAGAGAGACTATTACTATTTATCTTAACTCTAGTGTTTATTCTTGTATCTTTTTGTACTTTTCCTCCTTAATTTTTCCAGGCTTCTCATACAGCATGGCTTCTGGTCTTCTTAATACTAATCTTACTTATTATAAGCAAGTGCAAACATATAACCACTTTATTATGTTTTTCAGTGTATTGATGCCCAAGCATTTATATACTGAGACAGATGTGATTTTTATCACAAATTACTTTCCTTTAGTTCTCCTTTATCTAACGGTTTGATGTTGTATTGTAGGTCAGTAGGTTACATTATTTATGAATTTTAGTTTAGAATACATAAAGGGATTATTACAAAAAGGGGACATTGGATTTGATAGCGTTGTTCCAACTGCTCTCAAGCCAGCACACAAAAAACAATTTTATTCTGAGAATTAGCATCTCTCAAGTCAAGAGTAAAATTAGGAATAGTTTACAACCAATCTAGTGCAAGCACCAGTGAATCAAAATAGACCTAGTCATAAACAGCAAGACAGCAAAACCAGTGGCCACCAGCTACACATCAGCTCTCTGTAAAGAATCCTAGTTCATTGTTGTGACCCAATTCCAACATGGCACTATTACATTCTCTCTTTCTGTGTAGAGCAGTGGTGCCCGGGTTTTGTTTGAGACATTCCTTATGTGTTATCTCATTTGATTATTTTTTAACTACCTTTTTAAATATATAATATAAATGTATATTATCACCAGTTTTATAGAGGAGCACAGTGAGAAATTAAGAAATGTGTATAAAGTCACACAGCTAGCAAGTCGCAGAGCAGGGATTGTAACATAGATACTCTGATTCCTAAAATCCATACTCTTCTCCCAGTCCAATTCACACACACCACTCCAAGTTCTTTTACACAATTACTACACAATGAACAGCAGAAAATCACAGAGAGTGCTTAATTCTGAGCATCCCTTTTCACCAAGAAACAACAAATGGTATAACAATTGGATTAATAACTGTCTAAAAAAAAATCTGATAACATTAAGACCTTGTCAGTGTGGACCTTATGCATAAAAGGACAGTTGCTTACAAATTCACACATTCATGTAATGTCCTAGTTTATCACCCACTCTGGTTATGGTAATTAAGAGGAAATGATACTATCCTGCAAGTACTGAATAAATTGATGGTCTGTGAGCTTCTTGAAGACAGCAAATCTTTGTCTTTTTGACCCCAGTCCTAAGCATTGTACCTACTACAAAGTAGGCATTCAATAAAAGTCTGTTGTTATCATGAGCTGGTGAAAAAGCAATCTGCAACCAACCATCTGAGAAAGGGCATACATTTCTCTCATTCCCTGGAAATCCTTGCCTTCAAATTGCCTAGACTTGTCTTCCATGAACTCCTGACCAAGTTGGAAGGAGCAGGAAGGAGAGTACCCATGCATTCACTCACACTCTCAAGAATTGACTGCCTGGGCATCAAAGGACACTGAGATGAAGGATTATTTGGGAAGTAACTGTAAGGATGAAATACTAGCAAGGCAGTTGTGGGGTAGAGAGGCTAAGAGAATAATTGCAACTTACAAGTTCAGTAAGGAAGCAAAAAATATAATACTCTCTATATGAGATTCTAAGCTCTACAAATTCTGCAACTCTTTATATGTAAAGAACATTATTTCTGTTACCAATTTGTTTAGAAGTTGGTATGTCCTTGGATAGAAAGAAAAAAAAAATAAATTCATAACATTGGAGATTTGCTAAAGATGGAATATGAGGAATTTGAATTTGATTCAAGATAATAAGGTAAGAATATAAGCTCATTGAGGGCAGGGACCATGTCTACTTCATTTAAAACTATCTCCCTGTGATCTAGCACGTTGTCTGGTACTAATATGTGTTGGATGAACTAATGAGGTCGTACAAGATGAAAGTCTAACAGGTAGTGATGGTATACTTGAGGACCTTTAAGGGTATTCAGTCTTTAAGAGTGGACTCCACAAAGAACTCTTGAACAACATGGACATTAAGGGTGCCAATCCCCCACACAGGTGAAAATCTGCATATAGCTTTTGACTCCCCCAAAACTTAACTATTAATAGCTTACTGTTGACTGAAGCCTTACCAACAACATAGACAGTGGATTAACACACATTTTGTATGTGATATGTATTATATATTGTATTTTTATAATAAAGTAAGCCAGAGGAAAGAAAATGTTATTAAGAAAATCATAAGAAAGAGAAAATACATTTATAATACTTAACATATTTATTTTTTTAAAATCTGTGTAGAAGTGGACCTGTGCAGTTCAAACCCATGTTGTCCAAGGGTCAACCATAGCTAAGAAGAAGTAGTCATGAGAGAATGAGGTTACTGTGATGATCTTTTCAAGTCACTGTGCAGAGGGCCCATAGAGAGTTGGAGGGCTCCTGGAACTTGATTTTAAGAGCTCCAAATAACTCTTTCAGGTAACAGTTCTCATGAATGGTGGGAAGACTTTATCTCCAACCCTGAATCCCTCATAGAGAAAATTCCAATGTACTCAAGATATTATTTATACTCAGAGAGAAGATACTTCTAGAATAACGTGCTGTCTACTCCACTGACTTCTCTGGACAGGGTGCAGTTCAAGAGAGTCAGGATCTCCTCCCAGGAGGCAGGCAGAGCCACGAAGAAGACTGTAGCATGAGAAGCTCGACTGTAAGCATTGAAGGCTGCCTCATATGGCAGGAAGGAAGTGCAGTGAGTAAAAGAAAGGAACCTGAGGGGTGCCTGGTTGACTCAGTAGTGCATACAACTCTTGATCTCAGGGTTGTGAGCTTGAGCTCCACATTGAGTGTGGATAGTACTTAAAAATAAAATCTATTTTAAAAACTTAAAAAAAAAAAAAAAAAAAGGAAAGAACCTGAGAGAGCTTGTTACCACATGGAGGAAAATGGAAGACCTGTGATCCATGCTTACTCTACCATTGATTACCCATGTGAAGTTGAGTGATTCCCTGTTCCTATCTGGAAACTGGGAGACTTCAGTAGATTATCTCTAAGTTTCTTTCTTTAAAGACCATGCTTCTAAAAGGTTCTTGCAACCTGAGTACCTCCCTGAAGGTAACTAAGTTCTGCCAAATGTTAGGAAGGGGAAGTATCCGTTAGCAGGTGGGAAAGGAACTGGAGTCAGAAGGTATAGGTTTGAGTCTCTCTTCTGCTACTAAGTTCAGACAACCAGCGTATTGCCCATTTGGAAAATCAGATTCCTTTTTCCTAAAGTCAGTGATGGGATGTACCCTTTTGCCTCTGGCATCTGTGTTTCACAATGTGGCAGGTGAGTAAGGGTGGGAAAGGGAGGAAGTATTTTCATAAAGGTCTCATAGCGAAATATTAGTGTGCTAGAAGAAAGCAGGTCTATGCCCCACAATGGACTTTCTCATGAAGTGTACAGATCAGTGGTATTATCTTTCTACAATTCTCTCCAAAATCACTTCTTCTAATTGTCCTATGTGATTTCACATGCTTAGAAGGCAACCATCCCAGAGATTTTTAAAAATAGATTCAAGGACCAACATTTCAGAGTTGATCACTGCCATTGCTTTATTTAATTTCTTAGAAGAGAAAAAAACCCTATTTTGGAGAGAAAACTTTTTTAAAAAGAGCAATGTGTTTCAACTGGAAAATTTTCAATATCAGGTAATCAAAATGAAGGGTCAAATGAAAGTCATGTAAAAAATAGACTAATTTTAGAAATATATACTATTTAATTTGTGTTATATAGGCTACAAATTGCAAGTCAAAGAAAGGGTTGAGCAAAAGCGTCCTTCCAAACATGATTGATTTAAAGGGATGGAAGGTCTCAATTTAATGTGCTGTTTTATGACACAACCTTTTAGGCAGCCCAGGTTTTCCATATATATCAGCTATATGTCTAAGAAAAAAAAAGTCAATTCTACAAGTGATTTACAAAGCCAGCTAAAGGAAAGGTAATTGTATTATAGTTTCCTAAGACTGCTGTTAAACAAAAACTTGGTGACTTAAAAAAAACCCAGAAATTTATTCTCTTATAGTTCTAGAGGCCAGAAGTCCAAAATGGTTTTCCTGGGTAGAAACCAAGGTGTCAGCAAGGCTACATTCCCTCTGGAGGCTCTCACAAAGAATCTGTTTCCTTGCTTTTTCCAGCTTCTAGAATTACACTCATTGCTTTCCTTGGCTCCTGACCCCTTCCTCCATCTTCATAGCCAACAGCGTCGCCTCTTGTTTCAATGGTCACATTACCTTCTTCTTCTGTCTCTGCAGTCAGGTCTCTCTTTTTTAGGTATACTTATGATTTCATTTTGAGCCCACCAGGATAATCTAAGATTACCTCTCCATCTCAAGAACCTTAACTCAGTCAGATCTGCAAAGCTCCTTTTTCACAGAAGGTAACTTTCACAGTTTCTAAGAATCAAGACCTCGGTATTTTGGGGATTCATTATTTGGCTTAATACGGAGATAAACATGTGACTTGAATAAGAGGAGGCTGGTGATCTAAAGTTCCTCTTCCAAACTGGCATAAAATAGATGGGATTATATTAGTAATCGAGACCACCAACTTTCTAAAATATGCATGCATTTAAAACAACAACAGATAAGTGAAGCAAAAGGCAACTGTTATCACTTGCTGTGATAACCTGAGGTCACCATCAACATATATATTTTCTCATCTTGAAAACAGGAAAGTAGGCGTCAGGTTATCTCTCCCATCGTTCTTAATGTAGGAATAGAAATATTTGTGACGGGCTTGCATTCGTTGGTTGTAATCACGAATGTATTTGAGGATGCAACCATTTATTTCTTCCTCTTTCTGTTCTCCAAGGTCAGGAATCGCAGTAAAACTTGGAGTGGGCTTTCATAGTGCAGGTTTGTATTTTCCTGAGTGGTGGAGGGAAAGGATGGAAAGATAGGTTTGATTTCTGCTTCCCTTCAACTCGAATATCATATGACGGTTTCGTTTGATTTCTCACTCACTCCTATTTTAAAACATTTTTATTAAATGTGGGTAATAGTCCCTATTATTTAAAATATAAAATAATATTATATTTCAATATCATTTAAATTTAAAATTCTTTGCTTTTCATTTCAGCCCCTGCTATGTAAATCAAATTGATCATGAGTTCAGTTAACCGAATGTTTGGAAGAAAACAGATTTGGTGGAAAAGTCAGAATTTCTTGCTATTCACAAACTTTGCCTAAGAATTATTAAAAATAAACACTGATGCATACTCTGTACACTTAGTATAAATGTCATAGATCTTACCAACAATTCTTGATTCATACTCAAGGCTGCCCAGAGAGTCCACTTTTGTCATTACATTTTAATAAATCTCCAATGGAAAAAAAAAATTATGATTATTACCATGTGATGAGAAGCATAATGGGAGCTCTCCTTATCTGAAATTTCTGGGTCAGTAATAGGCAAAACAGACTGATATTACAGCAGAAGATCTCTGAGTTCCCTTCCAACTCTAAATTTTATGATTCTCTGCTTGTATGTTTGTTGACCAAAGAACAAGAAGAAAAAAAAAAGCAAAGATAAGCACACATTTCTCCTTTGTCTGTGAACCGCTTGCCTTTATCTTGGCTTGGAGTGCCCACTCTTGGAGACAGATACAGCCTCCTGGGTCTCATGCTTGCCACCATCTCTATGCTTGTAGTTGAGATTGTCATTGATGGGGTGAATGGGGTGACACACCTGGGAACCACACCAGTTCCCAGAACTGTAATTCCAAAAAGCATCCCAGCACTCTCCAAATTGCAAGGGTTCTCTTGTAAGGTGAGAAACCCTCTCTCCCCAGGAAGTTTGTTTATTTTGCAGTTAGCAAAGGTAAGGGACTCCTTTGTGAACCATTTGCTTGGAATTTAAACCTCTAGGATTGCTGACAGAGTGCTGAAAATGCATTCCATGGTGTATTTAGCATTTTCTTTCTCTGAGGGTGGGGTCCCCTCCAGTCTGCTCCCTGCCCGCCCGGTTAGTCCGACTGCTAGTTGAGTATCCTTGTGACGGCTCAGTCCGTTCCCTGCTGACCGCTGTTGCCATCCAGCCAGCTCACAAGGGTTCCCTCGCCACGGGTTTGTTTGGAAGGCTCACTTCCAAAACAAAGATTAAAATGCCTTTTCTCTTTAATAGTCTCACTGAACACTGTTGCTTGTTAATGTTCAGACACTAATAGCACTGGAAAGAGTCGTTGCTTGTGTCAACTCATCAAGTAGTCTAAACAAGCCTGTTGGAGGCTGGCCAGTTCTGGCCAGTCATTGACCACAGACACGATCTGGAAGGCTATTACAACTTGTGCAAGTGAGAGGTAGCTCTGCTTCCTGTCTAGCCCACTTCCCAGGGATTGTCCCCAGAAGCGCTCAACTGCGGCAGGGAAGGGGAGGGGTATGGGTGGGGGGTGCAACTATAGACTTAAGATGTGCCTTACTTTTTTTAACTCCCAAACTGAGATGTGCGTAAAAGCCTCAGAAAAGCCAGAAATAAGAGCATTATCTGAAGCCTGGCAGCTGGAAGTTTATGATTTAGTTTTGTGGTTAGAAGGTGCTGATCGTTTTTTTTGTTTTGTTTTGTTTTTTGTCCTGCTTGCGTTTTTGATGAGTGAGTGGGTGGGTCTGTCGAGTTCCCTTCTCTGGATGATTGTGGTGCCTTTTCGGGGATATCTCTTGTCTTCTTTGGATTCACCACGTTGATCCTAGCCACGTGTTTCCTTTCCACAAAAAGAGCTTTATGATCATTGCACATCCTTCAATAAGATGTATGTAGAAAAATATTTAAGTATGCCCTTCAGACAACAGCGAAGGAGAAACCAAAAACCTCAAAAGATGATACTGAGAAGTTTTTTGCAGAGTTGTGCTTGCTTTCTAACTCGGGAACATTCCTCAGGAGGAAAAAAAGTGGGTGTTTCTGCTACATTGCATACAAGATCCAATTCTTGTCTCATTATTTACTTGGGAACATTTTATTAATCACTCATTCTATGCCAGGAACCATGCTAGACATCAGGGATTCGAAGATGAAACAACATGGTTCTCGCCCCCAAGGAGCACATGCACTTGAAATAAAGTAATTGCTCTGATGGAAGGAGGTAGAAAGCACCCGGGAGAGGACGTGGGAGAAGCTGGGGAAGCTTGATTCAAGAAATTGTGTTTGAATTGAAACTGAAAGGGCTATGGGGATTGGTCAGATGAAAAAGATCAGGAGATTGGAGGGAAGGGGGCTCAGCTGCCGCCAGATCTTCAGAGACACTGAGCAGGAGCAGGTATGGTTACCTGGGGAAATCCAGATCCTTTCCTGCCATCACAGAGAAGAGGAAGGCTTGAAGGGAGATAGGGCTGGATAGAGCAGCAGGAACCAGGTCTTTCAGTGCCTTGCAAGCAGAGTGTAGATTTCACATAATGGTAAGTGAGTGAAAAGTTCCAAACAACAACAAAAAACCCGATGTGGTCAGATTTGCGGGTGAATAAAAAAATCTCTTTGGAAACCCGAACAAGGGTTACTTATCACTGGCATCTGTCCATTGAGGCTAATCAGGGCATAGAGGAAAAAAGCTATCTATCGCCCTGTCTGTCCAGATCACGATCCATAATGGGTTTAAGGAGCTTTCCAAATCCTATTTCCAGGTTATGGAGACCATTGGGAAATATGTCGAGGGTCCCAGAGTTCTGTTTCTATCTAGTCTCTGTCTTATTAGCTCTTCTTTCTCTTGTTGCTTTTCCCCAGCATCCCATGATGCCTTGCTATTTGAGCTCAGTGACCTTAAGGGTTTTCAAAACATATTCAAACCCAGAGGAAAGCCATGATAATTAAAACCGATGATATTGGTATAAGATTGGAAAGATATATCAATAGCAGACCTAGTTGATTCAGAGTCAGACTCCAGTATGTATAAAATCTTGTTATAGGAGAAATGAATCATCATACATCATACATCTTTCATGGAAGAGTGTGATTAATACAAATGATTAATAAATAACAGAGAAGGTTCAATTTCATAAGTAATCAAAAAAGCTAATTAAAACAAAAATAAGATAAAATACACTGTTAGATATGAAAATTCAATGTAATGCCCAGGAGGTATAGGTGAAAAAGGCAGTCTATTACTCAGTGAAAGATATAACTTTTCTGGAAAGGCTTTTATTGGTTTAACACCTGTATTAAAAATACCTGTACCCTTGGGGCGCCTGGGTGGCTCAGTGGATTAAAGCCTCTGCCTTCGGCTCAGGTCATGATCCCAGGGTCCTGGGATTGATCTTGTGTTTTCACTGATAGGAACACATTTTAAGTAAAAAAACTGAAGAATTAGACAAAGATTTATATACAAAAGTATTCATTGCAGCATTATTTATTATACTACACATTCTAAGGAGAGGTGATTTATAAAATCAATGATAACGATAGTCACTCTCTTCCTCAGAAGTAAATATTTACTGAGCTTCTGCTACAACCCAGAAATCAATTTATCTCTTGTTACCTTCCCATGCTACAGATGAAGAAACCGGGGCTCAGAGGGGTTTGATAACTTGACCAAGACCATATAATTTTGGCACTTGCCCACATCTGACGTCAAAGTCATGTTCTTTCCATTCCATCTCTCTACCCTTACTTATAAATATGTATCAATTGTTTGCTTGAAAAACATCTACAAGTAGCTCCATATCTCTTCCGGTTTTTCTATACATCCAGAAAACGAGAGAGTTCTGCCTCTGGATTCCTGGGTCGGTGGGGAGAGCAGGACTGTTGCCTACAGACTGAAGAGTCAATGAATTCATCTGCCAGTTAGAGCATTCATTTCCCAAGAAAAAAGCCTGAGCCATAAGAATGCAATGTTCCTCCGGAGAATCTTCTGTCTCTTCCTCTTGGAGCCAATCCAGGAGAGATGAGCACCGAAGACACTGAGGCCCTCCCAGATCGGATCCGTAGTAAATATTGACTGGTCCCTGTGCGTTTGGTGTTTATGGTTATTGATAGGACTACCTCGCTAATGGAGAGCCAGTGTCTCAGAGCTGAGGAAGTAAAGGACCATCAGTGTATTGAACATAGAGAGAGTACACTGTCTAGTGGTAGAAATAGAGGACTACAGTTATTTCTCAATGGGCAGTGGCCTGACTCAGTCCTAAAAAGAGGCACTGGTTGGCTTCAGTTTTTGTCAAAATGAAAAGTGGAAGTAAAAATAAACCACCAGCCTCACAGGATCAAAGGTCCATTCACCCATTGTTGCAAATCGCCAAGAAACACATTACAGGAACACCAAGTGTTGACGGTCGACAGAGGGGTCATAAAATAAATAGCACTGTTTGCCTCCTATTATATTTTCTTACTTTGAAGGTGTTTGGCACACTTGTCTTCATTATTATTACAGAGGAATCTGCTATTCTGCTATCTTTAGGTATAACCATTGGCTAGTTTCAGCTTTGGACTTCTAAATGGCTGGAAGTAATAGAAAAGACCCCATAAGAAAGTCACAGAGAAATCTCTCTTTCTCCTCCTTCTTTCTCTTTATCCACTCCTCTCTTTTCCTTTCTTTCCACCAGGAACAGAACTGTGTTGTGTTTCATTAAATCCAAGTTAACACTGTTTATAAGATGAATCAACATTTCAGGCATAATTAAGAAAAAAAGAGTACTGCCAATTAAATGACACAAAACTCTTTTAAAACAGAATTTCCATTTTGTTATTGCAAGAGTTCGTTTAAGCTTATTGAGACCTGGATTTTCCTTTATTATGTATTGCTGTCTTGAAGACATAAAAAGGAAAATACACACAAAATAAGTAGGTTAAGGTAATCCTGAAACAGTTTCATTCAGTGTTAATTCTCCTTACTAATTTTTCAATTCAGAATTTTTCTCCACACACAATATTATTCTCTGTGCTATCAAAAATGTTGTTTTTGGAGCACGAGAGTTCTCCACTAGTATCTCTGGATTTTCTTTCAAGTCACAGACACCCATTTCTGCAAATACTGGTAATTGCTTGATCTCGCAAGATCAAAGGAAGGTTTTTCAGACAACAGCCAGAATTCATATTTCTTCCTCAGATTATCTTGTAACAGTCCGTTGACTAAAATATTGAAAAGTTGCAATTATCCAGTCATGCTTCCAGAATGTCAACCAAGTTCAAGGTTATGGGAGAAAAGCAAAAACAAATATGTTAGGACTTCCACCAGGCCAACAACAGTTATACGATGCCATTATTGTACAATCTCAAAAATGTTAAAATGTAAGTATGTAAAGCGGGATGGGAAAGAGTGTATCCTAGAACTGATGATATAAAGTTTGTTTGCAATTTCCACTGCATTCAGAGCACAAGGTATAGGTGAGGGGTTAGGCTGGGGGAGTCGTTTTCTGACCATTATTTGCCCCAGGTCTGAGTTTTGGTGTCTCTCATCGAATGTTCTCACGGTGTCCTGCAAAGGACTTGGAAAGTATTTGCAGGCTGACCCCAATGTCTTTTTTTTTTTTTTTAAGATTTTTATTTATTTATTTGACAGACAGAGATCACAAGTGGGCAGAGAGGCGGGCAGAGAGAGAGGAGGAAGCAGGCTCCCTGCTGAGCAGAAAGCCCGATGCAGGGCTCGATCCCAGGACCCTGAGATCATGACCCGAGCTGAAGGCAGAGGCCTAACCCACTGAGCCACCCAGGCACCCCGACCCCAATGTCTTGAAGGGAACTGCTAAACCATCTATGGTCTCCAGGAGCTGCTTCATGTAACAAGAGCCTAACTTTACATCAGCAAACAGTTTTCATTTTATTTCTAACATTTCCAATTTATGGTGATTAGTTTTTAAAGAAATAGATCCACCTTAGAAAGAATCAAGTTTTGGGGCGCTTAGGTGGCTTAGTCAGTAAGGTGTCTGCCTTCAGCTTAGGTCATGATCCCAAGGTCCTGAGATCAAGTCCCGAGTCAAGTTCCCTGCTCAGTGGGGAGTCTGTTTCTCCCTCTCCCTCTGCCACCCCTGCTGCTTGTGATCTCTCTCTCTCTCTCTCTCTCTCTCTGTTTGTGTCAAATAAATAAATAAAATCTTTTAAGAAAAAAAAAGGAATCAAGTTTCTTTGTTCTTTTTTCCACTCTAAAGTTTGAACACATCAGACTGTATTAGTCTTCTGTGAACCCTAGCAGGGAATTTGAACCAGTTACCTGAAAACAGATAGGTGGGAACCTACTTCTCTACCTTTAAACTGAAGTGAGACCAATTCTTATGTTGACTTTACTGAGGTTATGTTAGAGACATTGTTTAGTTGGTTGTTCATATGGGAGCATGAAATGAAACCCGAAAGTCAGTAAGTAGCACTATGGTAAAGTGTTTTATAGTTTAAAGGAAGAACAGTCCCCAAGTTGGATAGATTTGTGTAGGATGGACGGAGGTAAGGGAAAGCTATAAGAAGTGGAAGGAAGAGAAGGAGACCAGAAAGTGAAAAGTATCTCCAAAGAGATAAAGTATTTGAACAATATTTCAAATACAAACAATTTCAAGCACACATTATATTTGGAATTGGTGTAAGGCAGTTTTATTTTAAAAAGACCCTAAATTTTTAGCACGACACTACTTCACTGTGTTAAAATGATATCGCTCAAGTCTGCTCCATAAATCAGCATGAATTTTGGTCCAGAAGTCGATGACATCTTATTGTGGTCAACTGTTGTTTAATTGTATTATGAAAGACTTCCAAGTTCAAGACCGAGAATCTGAGCAAAGCCAAACAACAGAAAATGTTAGAACTCCTTATAGACAGGACATATCTTTAAATAATCTATAAATAGTTTTGCGAAGCCATTAAGTTTTCAGCTAAAAAATATGGAAATGCATCATCATAGTCCAAAAATGTCAAAGGGGATGTTAACTGTAGCCACTTTAACTTCCCCTTCACTTCGTATTGACTCCATGTATGTCTCATTCATTAGAACTGAACACTTTTAAATGCAGCCAAAATTTTTTCTGTTTTGCATTTAACAAAATTTCAAATCTAAAACCTATGGGGTTGTTTCTTATTTTTTTCATCTAGGAAAACAAGTAGGAAACAAGATCTCGCTTCATCCTGTCCTTTCATTCTAAGAACCTATCCGCATGACATACCAAGTGATAGTTTGATATTTCATATTATCTCTTTATAAGACAATATGAACCATTTCATACTCTCTCGGTGTTGGTAGGAGTTTCCAGCTTAGCTGTCATTTTTCTGGTTAACTGTTTTGTTTTTTTTTTTTTTTTTCCCCAAAGAGACCCTTTGGACAATTACACATAGAAAAGAAAATAACGAAATTAGGAGCTGTTTTTCTATTTCTGGAATAGTTTAAAGACCCTCATGTTTCAGCATTTTCTCTGCAGTGGTTTTATACAAGAATTCTTAAATGATACAAGTGAATCCTTAGCTCTGTTCAAGTTCTAGCTAATCCTAATTCTAATCCTTAGCCTTGTTCAAATTCTCACAAACCCTATCTTAATGAAGAACCCGCTGATGGGATGGGTAAGGGACAGGGGTGTGTATTGTACCTGAGCTCCTGGAGTTGGCCAGGCCACCTAGGCCAAGGTGGAAAGAAGCAAAAGATAGAGGAGTTATAATGGCAACAAACTAAAGGCCTCTCGCTAATTGGAAGGACCCACCCTTGTATCTATTGGGCTCCCAACTTCCCCACCAAGCTGCTCTCCAGCCATAACAAGATCTCAGGTGATTCCTGAATTGTCCTAGAGAAATTATTTGCAGCTGCTAGAGTTTATTCTCTCCCTATGACTGTCACAGCAGTGTGATTGCTTTCCTTTCTTCAACTTTCCTGCGCACATGTACACGCATACATGTACGTAAGCACACACATGCGCAAGTGTGCACACACAGAGGCATGCACACACTCAGAAGCTGATGGCCAATGAGCTGTTGTGAAGTCAGATTTAGGGTGCCTGACTTCCGCACCAGGATACACACTCCTCTTGCCTCCCCAGGAGCAGTTCTGGTTTCAACAGCCAGTTCCCCAATTCTCTCCCCCCACAATTCTGTCTTTCCTTCTCTGGGGGACTCACAACAGTGAGAGAAGTTATAAAATCTTATTATCTTCATCTTTTCAAGAGACAGCCCCGACTGGACAAGTATGATAAGGGCCAAGGAATGCCTCAGTTTCTATGCTCAAATGACCCAAGTGGGCATAGAATTCTGGGCCTGAGAATCAGTAACGCAGAACATTGGCCTGTTTGATCTCTCTGTTCATGAGACGGAAGACTGTGTATCCCACTAACTAGAGGATTATGACAATGTCTAATGTCCACCCAGCACGCCGAGTTTCTCTAAAGCTACCAGCACTGTCCTATGTGGGGATAGGATGAGGCATTTTGCCAGTATGTATGAAACATGTTCAGAACATTAACTCCTTCATCCATTGTTTCAGAAATCCACTGAATAACATGGCTGCGAGTGTACACTTTGGTCTGAGGCAAAAGCATGCCTGTTACAAAAACGTCATGAACTTCACTGGCTGGAGGTTTCGTGTTTTCTGTTGGCATGAGGTTCAGGAGAAGCTGGGCGGGGGAACACAATATTGGTTCATGCTGAGTCTCACCCCTTACTTTCCCAGAAACACAGCTGAAACTGAGTTTTGCTCGATTTCCATATGAAACCATAATTCACCTCAAATTCACTTGAAATGGCCCCCTACCTAGCTTAGTTGAGGCAGGTTCACTTTGAGTTTTGTGATTTCCAGCAAACCTCTCAGTGAACTTGGCCTGAATTTGAGGTTTTGATGCAAAGTTTGGAGTTTTCCTTCAGGAGCTTCACAAGATCCTCGGCTATCTCTGGCTGCGATCTGAAATCCCATCAGACTCACTTCAGACCATATGCAGTAAAGACAGAGACCTCCAGGGCTCTCACTCACTTGCCACACATTCATGCCAATGTTCCTATATCCTTAGCAGACCTCCCTAGATTGCTACAGGGAATGCTTTTTTCTTTTTCTTAAAGAGGAAAAAAAAAAAATAAAAGGAAAAGGAAAAGAAGACATTAGATATTAGTCTTAATGGCTGCTAGAAATGAACTGGTCAAAAAGACTATCAATTCCTTGACACTCTGTTACATATGTGGAAGGATTGTTTCCAAAGTATTTGCTTTTACTACCCTCAACAGACATGTTTGCTGCTCTTGAGTCCAATAACTGCCCCCACGGGTATACTATATTAAGATCTTAAACCATTATTCCAATTATATTGGTAACTTTGCAAGAAGGTTCATAATGTAATATCAATTAGAAAAGTCACAAAAATTCTAGTGGGTCCTTGAAAATACTTTTCTTGAACGGTGTAGGTATTTGTAACAAGTGAGACCACATAAAGTTGTATATTTTAAAGTCTGGGACTTATACCGTTGATTTTCCCTGGGCTAGTTATTGTCCCAAGGTGAGAATCCATTTCCATTACCAGTTCTCATTTATGCTGAAATGACTTTCATTTTTATGGTGAACTGTATTTTGTTGCTGCTTTCAGTATAGGTAATAGCAGACCATAAGATGAAATGGAGCAAACCCACATAAAATAGAGAAACTTCTCTTCGTTTTGACAATGGGGAGAAATTCCCATTTCCCTTGGTGGATAATGCAAATGAAGGCTTTTTCTCAGTTGATAGTACTCTGGGAGGCATCTGGTCGCAAAGTATTGGGTTTTTCCAGAGACCAGTGCTTTATGATTGATTTTCAAGTTATTTCTCAAATCCTCAGGAAACAGATTAGCTTCTCAGCATCGCTTTATTTATTCAAACATATCAGAAATCAAAGTGAGTTTGAACTGGGAAATGTCTGAATTGAAGATTATTTGTAAAGAAATGCATCTGGATTCCTTTTAAGGCTATATGGTCATTGAAACATAGCTAATAAAATTTCTAAGCCAAATCCTTTGAAGGAAACTCTTTCATGAATAGATGAGACAGCTGAGAATAAATTATAATCAGCAAGTCAATTGTTTCTAATAATTGGGCTCTGAAAAATGTTTGTTCCTTTAAGATTTGAGATTGTCCTTGAGTCCACTTTTCACTATTAATTTTCTGGGTACACTTTTTGCTCATAGAGGATGGCAGACGTATGCTCCAGTCCATCTTCTGAACGAGGCTTGTGGGAAGCTGCGGACACTACCCAATGCATAGGCTGCTGCCTTGCTGGAGGGTTCAACTCTCACGGCTCGCCACGTTGTGTTCTCTTCTGTTGCCCTCACATCCCAGACTAGTGATTGTACTTTCCCTCGACTACATGTTCTCTGGACCTCAGTGGGCTTGTTCTCCCAAACCCAGATCCCTATCCAGCTTAAAACCTTCTCATCCAACTTTCTTTCCTCTTCCCCAGAGTTCAGTGACCAAGAAGAATTCAGCCAATGATCTCCCAAGCATGTCACCAACTTACCTCCATCCCTCTCTGTTTCCTCTGGCAGAATGCTGACTGAGGAACTCAGTCTTTGCCCCCTGACCCAGCCCTGGTCTCCCAGGGAGTCTCTTCACCTTAACCACCCTCCTTTGTCAATCAATCCCTCAGAGCACTGGGGATTTAGCTATCTCCGATCCTAACGCATAGCTCCTGTCCCCGCCCTTCACCATGTGGGTTCCTGCTCCCTCTTGGTGAGCCTCACACTTCAACCCATCAGATGGTTTGCTGTTCGCCGAACACACTGTTGGTTCTCCAGGCCCTTTACGTATTCTCATGCCATTCCCCCATTTTCTTTTCAAAATCGCATCTGTCCTTCAGAGTTGAAAACAAATATTGAACTTTCCTTGCAGACCTGTCACAAAGGGAAGCACGAGCCATATTGAGAAGGACGTGATCGTCCAGTGTCTTTTGACATGTGGGTGCCACATACATATACCCATCTTGTACTCCCAAAGCACTCGCCAGTTGACAAAGAACGTTATCTCATTCCAGCTGCACCCCGAACTCATGAGATGCACAGTATCGACGGGGGACAGATGAAGACGCTAGATCTGGGGATGCTGCGTGGGTTACCGAGCGTCCTCCAGCTGGCAGGTGACAGAAGCAAGTTTCACACTCAGACCTTGTGGCGACAACTCCTGGGTCTCCCCCAGCCGATCCCAGTGACCTCCATGCTCATGGGATGGCAACGTAGATGAAGTGATTGCTGTACCAAATGGGAAAAGAGGCAAGGCCACGAGGGTGCACGGGAGGCTTCTGAGAAGGGCAGTGGCGTGATCAAAGCCCCGCTGGGGGAAGATTGATCTGGAGGTGCCGCACGGAGGGAATGGGAGCAGCCTCAGCTGGAAACCAGCGAGGCTTCGGCTGTGGCTCTTTCTTGATCCTCCCATAGCCCAGACTGCAAGCCGGTTATTTATTTGTTTATTTACTCCCTTCCTATGAATACTCTGCTTCTGAGCACAGCGGATTTAAGGTGGCTTTAAACTGCTTTATATTTCACAACGAGATGAATACAACAGCTAGGGCAGCGAGGTCGAGCCTTGAGCATCAAAAGCCTGTATCTTGCACCTCCGGACTACTTGCTTGACATGGGGCCACGCTGACTGCGGACATTGGGAATCCAGGGAATGAATAGCTAAGGGAATGAAAGGACATGTGAGGGATTGCTGCTGAAGACGGGGCGGGGGAGGGGACGTGATTCCATCCTTTCACAGCAATTGATGTTTCAAAATAATCTGTAACCATGAGCAGGGTAAGGCTGAGCTGTATGATTTGACATGGTGAGAGGACTGTAATACTCTGTTTAGCAAATTGCAGAACATACATGTGTGTGTATAAAAAAAACAGTGTGTGTGTGTGTGTGTGTGTTGCTCACTAGAACTATGAACTACTAATTGCCTCTGGGAGAAGTAATGGGATTGGGAAAGAGTCAGTTAGACTTTCATATTCCAGTTTGTATCCGGAGTTTATAGAATTCTGGGCCATTTTGTGCGTATCGTAAGACATCTTTTACAATGAGTTTGCATGACTTTTGTGTGTCCAGAGAATTTGGTAATGCAAACCATGTCTAACTGAAGGCTAATACTGCAGTTTCATGTCATCTAGCGGCCTTAGCCAGGGTTTCAAAGAACCATTTCGTCTCTCCCACATGCTGAATGTCTTCATTTAACTTAATCCTGGAGATTCTTTTCAGTTTGTGATCAAACCCACCTCTGAGTCCGACTTCCTTCCCTGTGTTGCCTACCCCCCCCCCCAGGGGGCCACAAAAGATGCCCCACACATGGTCTCCTGGTTTTCTTTTTTTGTCTTGCCTTTTCTAGGACTTTTAACGGCCTGCTCTGGTCCCTCCTGGTTTGACTCTCCTCCTGCTTGGGACCATCTACGTGCATCCTGCCCAGCTGCTTCCCACAATCTCACCAAGGGAGCACCACAATATTGTAAACACAGTTGAGAGTGCAGAGGCATTAATAACAAAGCAGGACAAATGTCAAAACTATCTGAGAGGTGGCCAGAGTCCTGAGGTCTTTGGGTACTGGTGGTAACCATGCTTTATGATTCAGCTGTGTAATGCATCGCCCTGACCAACTGCTTTTGACAGAGTTTCATTATTGTGATAAATAGCGTGGTTAAAAGAGCCAAGCGCGGTTCCCGCTCAGGTTGCTCTCTCTTTATTATACCCGGATGCCCCGCGGTTCCTAGAGGGGCTTACCGTCTGCTGTACTGACTCTCCAAGGAAAGCATGTAGAGCCCTTAAAATGATGACATAGTGTGATTCGAGAAGATTTAAGCTCTTATTTATCAATTTCTATACAAGTAATCCCAACCGCTTGAAATGTATAAAGATTTTATTTCATGTTCTATTAAAATAGATCTGTAGCACTTCCTCTAATTTAATGATTCAGGTGCATACAATATTAAAACATTGGAAGTCAGACATCTGTGTATGAGCTTATTGTTACTGTATATATATGTTACAAACATATCAAGTTGTTGATGAAAACTTACGTCTCTGGATTTCATTTTACTTCGAGGAATGAAATTTGAAACAACTCTGAGATTATTTAAGTAGATTATTTAAAGCATAACATTGATTGTGCAACTTGTTTTGGTTTTTTTTTAAATATTTAAAGGCCCATGAGTTGTTTGACCCTACAACCAGAGACTTTTGGTTTCTAACTTGGTCTGATACTCATTAACAGCTGTTCCTTCCTTATAAACAGATAGGGATGCCAAGCAGAGAGGTCTAACTCCTTCCAAATCTGATGCTTCTCTTCCCCTCCCCACCCCCTCTCTTTCTCATATGGTGACCAGTTAACCTTTTTATGGGATTCCTTAACTGTCAGTTAAGAGGGAAATTAAATTTGGAAATCTTCCCTTTTTGGACAATCTCAAGGGTTCGTAGAACTGTATGTGATGAGAGACCTTGTTTATCCTACGGGAATAACCTTAAGTCTTTGGAGCTTATTTCACATTTTGTTTTGTTTCCTTGATTAGTTGAAAACTTTCATAGGTCAAGCAGGCTGTTTAAAGAATGAAAGATCTAATTTCAGGGCAAAGCCCACTGTATTTATGAATGAATGGAAAGTTGATTGAGGAAAAGGGCAGGGTGTGTTTTTTTTTCGTTGTTAACTTAAGTGGAGCTGATAAGCAAAGAAGTAAAAAATATTATTGAATTCCCAGGGATAGCTGCAGTGAACAGCACAGCTAATAATATAGTAACAGCTTTGCATGGTGACAGATGGTAGCTAGATGTATTGTGGTGATTGCTTGGTAATGTATATAAATCCCAAATCACTATGTTGTTCACTGAAACTAATATAATATTGTATGTCAACTATAATTTAAAAAAATTTTTTTCAGGTATGTTTCTCACTTTATATCAATATCTAGATTTCTTTCCCAAGATCAGATTTATGTTTTGTTTTGTTTTTAAACACATTTTAGTATACGGATTTCTTCCCTAGAAAAGCTTTCATAGATAATGAATATAGTAACAGATCTGATCAAATGTTGAACATTCACACTTAAGCTTAGTAAGATAGTCCTATTACACATTCCTTAATGTTATACAATTCGTTCTCTGATGAATGATTTCTCTTTTACTAGATGTTCATTATGAAAATCTGAAGGTTCTAAGGGAGGGTAAGTTGTAAAACTGGAGAACTGACTTGCTGTAATGTTCGATGAACCTCTGCTTTGTTTCCATTTTTAGTTTGGTTTTAGTTTTCTAAGAACTTACACCTTTGTTTTTAGAAATTATTTCAAACTCCAATTAATTCTAAAAATGAAAGCTTAGACTACAGAATTGTTTTATAGTTTTAACTTGATTGTTCCTTCTCACCTAGAAAAGGGCAAGAATTTGCCCCCAACTAAGCCAAATTTATGGAAAAGCTTGAAAAAAAATGGTGAATGTTTTGTGATGCAGTGATGTCCAGAGCATTTTGACCTTTCCTGTCTTCAAGTTCTATGATATGAAATGTTCATGCCATTGTTCTAGAAATGCCAATCTTATTTTTCTCAGGCTTTTTTCATTCTTTTTTTTTTTTTTTTTTTTTTTTTTTTTTTTTTTTTTTTTTTTTTTTTTTTTTTTTTAGGTAAGACATGAGAAGTAATTTGCAAGGAAGTTGGGGTTGTGATCATGTACAGGGGTTTATGCTTTAGTGAGAGTTCAGAAATGGATTACAAATAAAAGCAGTTCAGTGTTGTCATCTGTAGAAACAGACAGGAAGTTCATGGTTTATGAAGGAAAGAAGCAACAACGTGCTTACCTTATAAGACAGTGAAGAACAGCAGGGGATTGAAAATATACACACATGAAAATGTTAAGACAGTTGTAAGAAGACAGCTTCAACAACAAATTTCATAAGGATTAAATGTGAGAGCTCATTGAACATTCTCCCTTTTGTTACTTGGTCCTTAAATTACAGAGCATCGTTCTCATAGACTTTGTATTTTAAGCTCATCTCTGCGGCTGACATGGAGTGATCCAAAATTAGCTCTTGGATTCATGTTGCTTAGTCATAATCTCTTGGCTGCTTTCAGAATTTAGGAAAGATAAAGTTTGTGGTCACACACACACACAACTCTAATACTTATATTTTCCAAAGTAACACTGAGATTCAAATGTTCTTTTTTTTTTTTTTTGGATCCAGAACTGCAGATTACACCTATTCCCAAAAGATCTGTTAAACCCTATAAAGTTTTCCAACCATCTCCGTCTTGTCTCTTAGCCTTTCAATCTGGTCCTCATATGTTAATTTTGGCCTTCCTCTAGTCAGGCTTCCTGTCATGGCTTCCAGATAGAAAGAATAATATGGAAAAGAGGAAAGTTAAGAGATGAAAATGTCAACAGATAGGAAGGAATGGAAACGAAAGATTAAGGCAATTCCATACTACAAAGGCAGAGAAAAAGAGGGAGAATCTGGGCAGGTTAATTATATTGGGCCTGTAAAACATTTGAGCTTTTCAGAGAAAGCTGGGAAATGAGGAACTGGTCAGCAAATGGAGACAGAAGTTACCCTCAGAGGTAACTTCAGTTCACCTCAGAGGTGAACCCTCAGCTCACCCTCAGAGACCAAGAAGCTCTACTGTGACTTGGGAATTCTGCCTCAGGACCAGCTGTGGATTTCATCTGCTCAGGAGCCCCAGGACACACTTCACCTCAGGACATTTCTTGGTTGTCTAAAAGCTTAGAACTTGGGGCACCTGGGTGGCTCAATGGGTTAAGCATCTGACTCCTGATTTTGGCTCAGTCATGATCTCATGGTCCTGTGATCAAGCCCCGCTCAGGCTGGGCACTCAGTGGGGAGTCGGCTTGAGATTCTCTCTCCCTGCCCCTCTACCCCTCCCTCTCCTCAGCAACCCCTCCCTCCAAATAAATAAACAAACCTTTAAAAAAAAATAAAAACTTGAAACTTAACAGAATGGTGACATGGGAATCCTCAAGGAAGATATTCCTTTTCTTCCTAGGACTAGCCATCTGCATTGTAGGACCACTCTGCAGTCCCCTAAAGCATCCTAAGGTCTCTTTTTTCAGCTATGAGTCAGGATCTGAGGGTCCCAAGGAGAATGAGTGGCCCTTGGTTATGGAGTTTCTTCTGAGATCTTTCTGATGCTCCCAAGGTGATTCCAGATAGCCTGGTCTAAGTTTAGTAGGGTGATCGTATATTGTTTGCTCACGGCAGACACAGTTTCCACCTGTTATCCCAGCTTCATTAGTAAAAGCACATCTATCAGTCTTGAAAGACATGGATGAAAAATTCCAGTCATCTTAAAGTTTAGGCTCTGGGATCTCTAGGAGACCAAATGATCTATCAGCCTTTCTGAGTTTGAAGGAATACAAGCCAGAATAGCTCACAAGTAACAGAGGACATCAGCTGTATGAAATTTCCATGAAGGTGGGGAAGTGAAAATGCTGTTCATAAGCTACCTTAATTCCGTGGTCTCAACATACAAACACAACTAGCATATCTGGCTATAGAAGGAAGGTAATACATTTAACTCTTGAGGCAAGTTTCTCAGATTTGGGAGATATGCATCTTATTTTGTGGAACTTTTCCGAAACGAGGATCTCTGAAACCCACCCTTGGAGTTCTGACTCATTGGGTCAGTGTTGAATCACTGGGACCCACCACGGGAAATTCTGATGTTTACCTTTAAAAGTGAATTTGTTCCTTAAGGCTCTATCCATAGGGGTAGGTCCTGTATATTCATTTAGTTTCTCAAAAGAAAAAAATTAATCAAAATTTAAAAGCCTAGCAAGAAAAAGCAAGCATGACCTTGATCCTTTGGAAAAAGTCAGTCAAATACAGCAATAAAAATGCAAAAAGTCATCACCCATAATATAAATTTGTAGGGAGTTTCTCTTAATGATTACCTTTTTAAAACATGATGAAACATGATGGAAGTACATCATGGTATCAGTTGGTCATGACAACTTGTGAGATAGGAACTATTATAACAGTTGAAGAAAATGAAGTTCAGAAAGTTTATCTAGTCAGGCCAAACTAGTAGGTGACTAGTCTTATGAAAATGCAAATAAATTATAGGAATACAGGAAAAAATGACAAAGGAAAATCCATTATTGAAATAATATCTTAATGAAATATACCTGGACGTGTTTTATTTCTATGTAGGTCTTCATAATGAACAACCAGAAGGACCCTGGAGTCCTGCTTTCTTCCTCAGCTAGTCAAGAAATTTCTAAACATTGAGTAGGTATTTGAAATATAGTCTTGAAGGAATAATGCATTGCTTAGTGGCTTGTTACTATTCAATAACATCATGTTCAAGAAAGTTTTCAGGGGGCGCCTGGGTGGCTCAGTGGGTTAAAGCCTCTGCCTTCAGCTCAGGTCATGATCTCAGGGCGCTGGGATTGAGCCCCACATTGGGCTCTCTGCTCAGCAGGGAGCCTGCTTCCCCCTCTCTCTGCCTACTTGTGATCTCTGTCTGTCAAATAAATAAATAAAATCTTTAAAAAAAAAAAAAAAGAAAGAAAGTTTTCAGGTACTAATGTCCATCCCTCCCAGTGCCCCCGAAGTCTCATTCCTTTCTCTTGAATCTTTCACTATCTCCCAACTCCAGGATTCTAAAGGTATCACTTAGATCACTGAACATGAACAATCCTGAATTTTGCTTACCAGGATCATAAAGTCAATTTCTTTAATATTTTTGATTAATGTAATTTAAATTTCTATTTCTGGTAGCTCTCTCTTCTGAAATACTTCAAATTCTCATATCGTTCTTTAAAACATGGGGGCAAATTTGACTTTTGGTCTAATGGTAACAACCTCATGGCACAGTTTCTCCAAGGCTATTAATTACTACAGGTGCTAAGCTGTCCTCTCCAAAACAACAGTGTTTCAGTGATGTCTCTGAATTTTCTTACTTCTCTTACTAGGAAACATATTTTTAGTTAAATTAGTGCCCAGAAGAAGAATGCCCGGACAGTGTACATGGTGTTGCTTGCACATCTCCTTTGGTTGCAGGAAATTTTAACAAGTTTTACCATTGTACTTTATTCGTTATAAGAAAGATAGGTCTACACTTTATTATCATATTTATATTGTTCTTCAAGAACCAAAATTTCTTTAGTTTGTTCCTTCCTCTTTTCCAATTCTTCACCCCTACCCCAAGTCCAGCTCACCATATAGGTAAGATTCCAGTTTCTGAGAGAAAGTGAAATGCCAGCTAAATTTAAAATTTGTCTAATCACCTACTTCTGTGATATGTACCTAACACCTTACTTAAGTTATTAAGACTTAGATTTTTAAACGGTTTCCTTGTCGATGAGGTTTTACTTGAAATGTAAAGGATTGAGTTGCTGTGTTTCTTTTTTATCAGCAAAATGCTTATTAATCATTTTGATCTCAGATATACATGGCTCTATTAAAACTCAAAATCATTACATATAGCACTGAATAAACTACACAGAGCATTTTTTGATAAAATGAAAAATAAATTACAATTTATTTTTCTTTGTTAGGTGAGACATATTTTTCTAAGTTTTGACTTATAAGATTATATCCCTTGTTGTTTTGTTTTGGTTTGGCTTAGTTTTTTGCTCACATCCGTAATAATAGGCGAAATTGCGAGGTTGTGACAGTTTATTGGCTTTCCTCAAATGTCCTCGGATTAGCCTGACAGCTCCTTTCCTTAAAATGCCCAGTAAAAGCATGCAGTTTAAATTCTTCATGGTCTAAGGATCCAACAACCCTTAAGACATCTTTAAAAATCAAAAAGTATGATTCAAGTCCACTTTGAGTTAGCATAGTTTTCTCTGTGGGTAACATTTGCTACTGAAAAAATCTTGACCGTGTATATACCCAGTAGAATGATCAATAATCGTGTTCATCATGTTAATGCAACTGTACAGTTAAATGACGGAGACAATTAGTTCACACCATTTTGGCTTATTTATTTAGCAGTGAGCATTGTTTAACACGTCAGTCCCGAGAAACAAAAACAGCCATGAAGAGGCTTAACATTACTAATAAAACAATCAGTATCAAAATATTTTAAGGAACAATTTGTCTGTGTTCATATACTAATCTGTCAAGTCCATGATTTGCTTATTATGTGAATTAACTCCGTAATCGCTCCGAGATTGGATTCAGTGACACCGTTTAACTGCTCCGGGGTCGGGGGCTTTTACTGGGCATGTTAAGGAAAGGAGCTGTCAGGCTAATCCGAGGACATCTGAGGAAAGCCAATAAACTGTCACAAGCTCGCAGCAAGTTAGGTTGCTCGTGGTTTGGGAGAGATTTAACACACTTCTCTCCTACTCTGCACTTCCACTCCAGCCCCTCCCTCTTCAAAGCTTTTTTTTTTTTTTTTTAAACAATATTAATTTTAAATGCTAATGTCAGCTCCAGACTCGCCTGTAATTGGTGAAAGTCGAATCGCCCGGCCCGAGCTGTGGCTGAGCCGCACACTTGCCGGGCAGGGAGAGGGGACGTCCGCCCGAAGGAAGAAATTTAAAAACCCTTCGCTCCGCCCCAGGAGCGAGCCCTAGCGCGCCGCAGACGCCGGAGCCCACGCCATCTGGGGGACCCCTTGGTGGGCTCCCGGGAGGCGACTTTGGGGTGCAGCCACCTCTGTCTTGGGCACCGAGTACGCGTCCGCACGCTCCCAGCGCTGCCCTCGGGATGCAAAGGTTTGCTCCCCCGGGGGGCAGTTTTCGCGCCCCAGCCGGCGGGGGTCCCGGGCAGTGGGCCGGCCACTGGCTGCAGGAGGCCTGCAGTGGCCGAGCCCAGGGCGCGGGGAGCGGGGATGTGGGGTGTAGAGGGGGTCAAGGCCGTTCCGGCGGCGCGCCCCGATTCCCAGCGGCGGGGAGGACGCGGGGGGCGCGGACGCGCAGCGGAGCCAGTCCGGGGGACAGTGTGTGGGGTATCCCCGAGCCTGGGCTCGGTCTGGGACTGGGTGGGATAGGGAGGGGCCGCGGCGAGCTGCTAACTGCGACTCCGCGGCAGGGGGAGAAAGAAACACAAAAGCCTTAATTTAAAAGCGCAAGAGCGGAGCAGTGGGTCATTCGGGACACCTAAGGAATATTAATGAACTGCAGCTTCCACCCACCCACAAACATAACATTATGTATACGTGCTTGCAGGTTAGCTTGTCAGACTTTCCTTTATAAATTCTGTCTTCCCACCTCAACCCCTCCCCCTTCCCTCCTACCCCCATCCCCAGTGGCAAGGATTCAGCCAGTAGATTTAAAACAAAGAAACAAAACAAAACAAAACAAAATTTTAATAGCAGATTTCTATTTAGTTTTTCTTTTTAATTATCCCTGGTAGGAAAATCACAAATGGCACACTCATACAAATTGGTGTTTAAACCGAATCTTCTAGGAATGTGTTCCAAACTCTGTCAATTCCATCATTCCAGAGAAATAAGCCTAGAAATTTTGGAAAGTGAATTTAAGGATGGAGATAATTTTGGAAAGGAACAGAAAGGACCTCCTGAGACACACCCATTTACTTATCAGAAACTTTATGGCTGATCATAATTGGAGATCAAAGCAATGCAAAGAATGTCAAATGCTCCTTAGATCTTGGTATCCTGTCTGGGCAAATATCCAGAGTTTGACACTACAGAGAAAGGGACAGCAGATTCCCAAGAGTAAATAACACATGCAAAGGAACCTTTGAAAGAACATCATTTAGTTAGTGAGTGAGTAAGTGAATGAGTTATTTTTCGTTCAATGAATATTTGAACAAACTTCTGGTAGGAAGGGCAGGAAAGAATTGGAAAAGGAGTAGACTATGAATAAATTCAGGGCTCCCACTCTCACAGATCAGCCAGTCTGGTGAGAGGAGACAGGAAGAAAATTGAAACAATGCAAGAGGTAGAAAGTGTAAATGCCTCAAGATAGGATCTAAATAAAGTCCTGGGAATTCCGTGGAGGTGGGATCCCTCCCAGCTGAAGGATTGCCCGATATTAAGCTGACTCCAGAAGAACTTCAGCTCTGTCTTGGGATCCACATGAAGTGAAGGAATTCTCTAGAGGTCATTTCCCCATAAGAGGGTGCTTGATATGGATTTAGCATACCGCCTCTTCTAGGACCTTCAGTATGTTTCCTTCCAAGAGCTTTAAATCATTACTTTCTTCCTTTTTAAGTTTCTTAAGCACTCATTTTTGGGGTCAGTTCCTCTAATTTGAGGCTGAGCTGAGGTGACACAATCAAAGGGAGTTAAAAGTTATGAGCTAAGTAGTTGTACTTATTACTTCTTTCTAAAAAGGACGTGGGTGGTCCATGACTAAAAACATCCCATTTCAAATAAATTGGTAAAATCAAAATAGGAAACCAAAAAAGAAAAAAAGTGGAAACTTGGAATAAGGCAACCCTAAGAGTTAATAGGATTAGTGAAATCAAGCTTCAGATTGGGCTCTGAGCTTCTTAGCACTCAAGGTAAAGACAGAAAAACCCTGATATCAATCTTGCTGTTGAGACGTGCAAATAATGTCTATTTTCTTTCTTTTTTTTTTAATTTTTAAAAAGGTTTTATTTATTTATTCAAGAGAGACAGAGGCACAGGGAGAAACAGGTTCCTCGTGGAGTAAGGAACCTGATGCAGGACTCGATCCCAGGACCTGGGATCCGGACCAGAGCTGACGGCAGACACGTAACACAATGAGTCACCCAGGCGTCCTGAGAATGCCCTTTTTCAAATGAAACTAAATTATAAAAGAATTTCACCATGCAGACTATCCTAAAGGGCAGAGAGGGAAGAGAACTTTCATAGAAGAAGGAAAGGGGGATATCACAGCCCTGTTTTCTGTAATAACCTCCCATAAAAATGAAGACCTGGGTAAAGATGAGTCTTTGCAGACTAAACTAATATAACTCAGTGTTTGGGGGTTCACCTTGAACACTAAGTAATATATCCACTAGGAAGTCTTCTCTACATAGCACTCCTCTTGGTTGGAGCCAAATAATTTAAAATTAACATTATCCTCTTTGGCGGGAGCCTAGAGTGTTGGTATTACTTTGGACCGTAGAGTACAGATTTACGGGGTTTGGATAACAACTGCGCAAATGCTAAGTTTGTCATCCGTCTACTAAAGGGGCAGAAGCAAATCTGTGTATTCACACCAGTGAAGACCACCCGAGTTTTCCTCATAGGGGCTGTGGGGCATCTCGAGGGTGAGCCAAAATTTTCCTTAGGAAGTTGCTTTGAATGTGCTCCAACACTTGAACAAATGTTTAATTGAGTCCCTAGAGCTCCACACTGTTTTGGCATGGAAAATATTTCAAAGCTGGTGTTTCCTAATCACCCACAGTAGCTGGAGGAAAACATCAGTGGGACTGCCCAACCACTCTGACCAAGGGACAAAGCTTTCTGATAGAACTCCAGGATGAGTTCCTTGCAAAATGAAACTGAATGAATTAGAATAGCTCCCGAATGCAATGGCTTTAACTTCATCAAAGCAAAGCCATTATTTTGGACAGCTTTTAGATACAGTAGCTAGTTTTTGGTGTTTTGTTTTGTTTTGGGTTTTTTTTTATTTGTTTGTTTTTGAGGCCACTTTTGGTTCGTGATAATAAAACAATGTCATCAGAACAGAAGAGGATATTTATCTTTCTATTTACTATGGCAGGGGGGGCTTTTAAACGAGAAGGGAGCTCATCCTGTTTTATGTCCCTCAAAGGATTGTTATCTGATCCATTAGGAGACTGTTTCTGCTTGTCTTGATCCTTATAGGAGCTGTTGGAATGGGGAATTTTTTTTTATTGCGGTAAAATATACAGAACATAAAATTTACCATTTAACCAGGTTTAAGTGCATAGCTCAGTGGTATTAAGTACATTCATGTTGTCATACAGTATCTCCATCCCTCTCCAGAAATTTTTCATCTTCTTCAACTGAAATTCTGGTTTATTCTCTAACCCCCAGCCTCTGGCAACCATCATTCTACTTTCTCTATGAATCTGACTATTTTATGTAGCTCATAGAAGTGGAATCATACAGTATTTGTCCTGTCATGACTGACTTTTTTCACTTAGCATAATGTCTTCAAAGAGAATTTTTTTAAGAGAATATTATTAACCAATAATCTATGTTGAAATCATGCACGGTGCTGCATAACCAGTTCCTATACACATAATGAAGAGTTGGTGAAACTTGCAAGCTGTCTTAATTGTTCTAGGCAGGTTTCTCTCCAAAGCAATAGACAACATGTCATTGAACATTAAGAGAGAGTAGCTATGTCTGTAACCTACTGACTCCTTAGGTAAAACGTCAGGCTGAAAGCCTCAGATATTAAAAAAAAAAAAAAAAACTTTTAGGGAAATGATGCAAAAATATTGTTGGGTTTACAATTTGTGAGATTCAGAGATTTACTGATAGATCCATATGAGTGTAAACAGACAGGATCCTACCAGACGGGTTGTTTGAAAGAAATGATTTGGTAAAGATGGCACCCATCGATTGAGTCCTGGTTAAGACAGACCAGAAGTCACTTCCCATAGTGTTTCAGTGATAGTGCTTCAATGATCTATTGTTGTGAACAAATATATCTCCCAAGCTCAACAGCTTAAAACAACCATTTTACTGGACTTTAAGCACGGGTCAGCCAGGCCATTCTCTCGTAGGGCTTCTCATGTGGTTGCCCTGAGATGTCAGGTGGGACATCCAACACAAATGGGTAGTTGATACTGGCTTTTGGTTAGGAGCTCAGCCAGGGCTGTCAACAGAGTGACTGCACGTGGCCTCTTCCGCATCTCAGGGTACTCAGACTTCTTGCACAGCATCTGGCTTAACCTAGAGCACACATTCTAGGAGGATCAGGGAGAAGCTTCATGATTTTTTTATGATTTAGCTTTGGAAGTTTTAGAGTATCACTTCTGCCATACTCTATTGGTCAAAATAAAGTTGTCCCGATTTGCATGGAGCAAATACACACTCCACCTCTCAATGGGAAGAGTAGCAGAGGATTTGTGGCAATTTTTAAAATAACTGCTACCTGTGGCAAAATACATTAACACAATTATAATCAGTGTTAATCTGCCTTGCTGTGGCAGGAGGATCTTCTAGGACCAAACCCAAGAGGCATCAAGAATCTACAAAATTTTATATAGCTGTTCTGTAACTTTAATGACCCTTTCTCCTTCTTCTGTCTTTAAAAAAGAAAAAAAAAATGTGATGGCTGCAGCTCCAGCATCCATCATGGACCTTGAGGCAGTTGTGGGAATGGAAGCTACTTAATATGAATGTTGGAACAGAAAGGTAAAAAGAGTCATTGATGGTTATGGAGCCCCATCCCTGACCTGGACTGCCTTTGCAAGAAAAAAAAAAAAGAGTTCTGTCTTGTGTTAACAAGTTATTCCTGGCCTCTGGGAGCTGAAAGCAATTCCTAAATGCTACACCTTCCAAATACTCTAGCCAATTAAGTTAGGAGTCTAGAGAGACTTGGGAAAAGCTAAGCTGAATATTAGGATGGTAAAGAAATAGTCATTTGCAATGAAAATTTATCCATTTCAACAGCAAAATGGACTCTTAAGTATCTAAGCTATCATCCAATAGTTACTCATTGAGTACTCACTGTGTGGATAAAAGACAGGTAAATGAATAATTACAATAATGCAAAAATAGAAATATGTGTAATTTACTGTGGTTGGACAGCTAATGAAGCAAATCATTAAGGCCGATGGAAGAGTGAAGTTTCAAAATGGAGTGACGTTTGGGTTGGGTCTTGAAAGATGAGTAGGAGTTTACAAGGTGAGTAAGAAAGAAGTGGAAGAACATTCCTGGCAGATGAAATAGCGTATGCCAAAGCATGGAGGCGTGAAATGGGTCAGTGTGTTGTAAGCCTGAATAGTCTGGTGTTTCTGGAAAATACAGTTTTGAAGAGCTTGGATCCTTGAAGTCAGTCCAAGCCAGATTTGAATCCCAGCTCTGCTACTTGGTAGCTGGGTGGCCTTGGGCAATGGCTATTCGACATGAGATTGGCCCTCCTGATGGAGATTGAGGGTGCCCCTGAAAGGAGAAAAGCAGATGTGGGTTTTTGAAAATCACTCTGATGGCAGCTCAGAGGACGGATGAAGGTGGGTGCCAGTGAGGTCAGAGAGACAAGTTAGGACACAAGAAACATTTACTGAGCACCTATTATGTCCACACACTGAGACACTGAGGATTCAGCAATGAACAAGAGCAAAATTTCTGCCTTTGTATTTATTTTACTGGGAAAACAGATAATAAGCAATAAAGCACATACATCTATAATGTAAGTGCTGAAAAAATTGAGTAGAAAGTGAAGGGGGTGTCTGTGATTTTGTGTAGGCTGATTAAAACAGGCATCTCAGGGGCACCTGGGTGGCTCAGTTGTTAGGTGTCTGCCTTCGGCTGGTTTGGAGCCACTACGGGCTCTCTGCTTGGCAGGAAGCCTGCTTCTCCCTCTCCCACTTCCCCTTCTTGTGTTCCCACACACTCTCTCTCTATCTCTGTCAAATAAATAAAATCTTAAAAAAAAAAAAAAAAGAGAGAGGGCATGTCAGAAAGGGGACATGTGTGGAGAACTGAATGTGTAAGGATAAATACATCATCCTAAGGGAAGGGTATGGTTCGCATGTTTGAGGAGCAGCAAGAAGATCAATTCGCCCAGAATAGAGCTGTAGAGGACCCAGTGTGGTAAAGCTGATGGGAAAATGGGAGGTCCTGACTAACTGGAGGGGAAGTGCGAAGGAGAGGAAAAGATGGAGCTTACCACTTTGATGGGGCTTTATGATCTGTTGGATATGGGCCTTGAGGAGAGGGAAGGAATCTCCTGTGATTGCCAAATTTCTGGATTGGGCAAATGTATCGCAGTGTCAGTGATCGAAAGAGGGAATACAGGAAGGGCACCACACAATGAAGTGGGTTTGGGACCTTTTGAGTTTGTGTACTGATGGAAATCCCAGTAGAGATGCCTTCTAGACTTGTGTGTGTGTGTGTGATATCACACACACACACATAATATGTATACACACACATACTACATATATATTACAGGAGGAAGATGTGGCCCTGAGACATTAACACTTTACTGAGATATTCATCTGCAGAGTTTAGTCATTCCCTCATTCATTCATTCATTCATTCAACTAATATTTTTTTTTTCAATTAATATTTTTTGAGAGCCAAATCCTAGGCTAGACCTTGGGCATATAAAACAGACATAATCCCTGCCCACCTGAAGCCTATAGGTGGGCAGACAAAAAGCACATAAACAACAAAATAGCATATAATTACAACTTGCAACATGATACAAAGGAAACAAAGAGCATGTGGAGAGAGTATAGAATGTCTCAGGAGAAGGGCTCCCTGAGGTGACAGTCAAGGGACACCTAAAGGCTAACCCCTGCAGAGTGTGAGGAAGAGCCTGTGTGAAGACTTGACAGGGAAGCCACAGAAGGTAAAGGGGAAGAAGGCACCCACAATGAATTTGGAAAAGTAAGCAGAGGCTAGGTCATACAGTTCTGAGAGGTCATTAACAAGAGTATGAACATTTGTAAGAAAAGCAGTGACGGGATACAATGCATGGTTTTTCTTATTAAAAACAAAACAAAACAAAACAAGCCATCTTGTGTATTTCCAGGCATGGGAGAGAGACTGAGGGGAGGCAGGGAAGGAGAGATGACAAAGAAGTAAGGGCAAGGAGAAGCCACAGTACCGAAGGCTATTGCAGCAATCCTGGGGAAAAATACAGCTTGACTTAGGGTAGGACACATGAGATAAAATTGGGATTTTTAAGATATATATTTGGAAGTAGAATGATTAGGATTTGGTGATGGATTAGGTATGGGAAATTTTAAAATGACTGATAGGTTTCTGCCTTATTAGTTAGGTGCTAATGGAGTTAATTATGTTGATAGAACACTGGTTGTTATTTAACTAACCAATCTTAGTTGTATTTAACTAACAATATTAATTCGATACAGCTGGTTAGGGTAAAGAATACAGGTAAAGCTTTTATTTCAAGTCACATGCCCCATACAAGGTATAAGGTTATTTGTTATTAATCCAACTATCTATTGAATAAAAGAAAGTAACAGTTCTCCCCTCCCCAAAGTGATCTGTCACAAATTTGCCAAATGATAAAAGAGAATTTAATTTTAAAAAAGTGGAAGGCACCTGACCAATTAAAGAAATGGGTATGCAGTCTAATTTCAAATATTCAAGAATTATTATTTCATAAACACTGTTAACACATATCCTTTTTAATTTTAATGCCCATTTGCTATAGTACAATGAATTTGACAACTTTGTTAAGGTATGCTTACTGCTGCAAATCAAGCATATTTCATTAAATAAAGACATTGTGAAATAAACACCAAAAGGATCGACTGTCTTCAGGAGCAGAGAAAGGAAATCAGCTTTAAGTTCCCTGTAAAATAAGAGTGTCAAGGAAATGCTGCTCTCAACCAAAGGAACAAAGCAATATTGTTGTGTAGTTAGTATTCTCATCTTCCAGAATTTAGAGGTAGATGGATGAGAGGAAAAAGGGAATTTAGTTCAGGGTTGAAAGTTGGACCATCTGTAGTTCAAATTTGAAATTTTAAAAAAGACCTAAAAGGAGGCGCTTCTCCACTACAAGCCTTGCAGCCAATAGCACCTTATTGGGCTGCAATACACTGTAATTAAAACACACACACACACACACACACACCAAAAAACAAAACAAACAAACAAACAAAAAAACCACCTTTATATGCCGCTCTAAGGACACAGACTTGAGCTCTGACTCTGGAACAGAGACCAAAGGTCTCTAGAAATGCCTATTTTTAAAAAGAGATTTTATTCATTTATTTGAGACAAAGAGTATGAGGAGGGCAGAGGCAGAGGAAGAGGGAGAATCAGATTCCCCACTGAGCAGGGAGCCCCATACTGCCACCAGGCTCCATCCCAGGACTCTGAGACCACGATTTGAGCAGAAGGCAGATGCTTAACTGATAGAGCCACTCAGGCACCCTAGAAATGCCTGTGGAGTTCGAAGAAAACTGAAGATAATTTCCAAGTGTCTTCTACTATCTATTTTGTTATCTTTCCTCCTTTCAATGTGTCCATCTTTTTGTTTTTCCTGCTCAAAAATTTTCTGTGCAGTTTTTCCTCTATTTCAAAAGTGTTCTTAGCCACTAAATCTTAGGAATGCCAAACTACCTTGTAGCCCAAGGTTCTACCTTGAACAAAGAGAACTTTCAAACGTAACATCGAACCGGCTGTGGGTTAAGACCCTTACATCTCCTCTCGTTGTGTGTACTTTGCTGGGTGGGGTGAGGTGCCCTCAACATCACGAACACAGACACACACACCCTCTCAGATGTAACTCCCACTCCTAGGTCAACAAATGTTTTAATAAGTCCCTTTGAACAGACGCGACCTGTAGATTTATGTGATCACTCTATCAGAAGTAATTTGGGGTTGGGCAAGAAGACGGCCTTCCTCTCCCGGAGAGCCTTTATTGTGTACTCTCTAGATAATGAGCCTCTCTCTCTCTGAGCCTCAAACCGAGCGCGCTATTATCCGCGTCTGCACGGCCGGAGCAAGAGAGATGAGAAGCAAACCGCCTGGGCCCCTGGAGCCAGCAGGACTGAGCTTTCTCCCGGCCCGAGGGCAGGGCCAGAAGACCCCGGCCGGGTTTCTCCCCGGTTCCCCGGCTGGGCTACAGCGGGAGAAAGGTAATCGATTCTGTCTGGAGCGGTGGCGAGCCTAACTCCTCCTGCAGTGATTTGCAATCCCGGCCGGAGGTTGCGAGTTTCCCATTGGCTCGGGGGCCGACGCCGCGCAGTCTGGAGGAGCGGGGCCGGACGTAGGGCGGGGTGGGACGGGGCGGGGTTAGCCGGGGCCGGGCGCTGGGGCCGGGCGCAGGGGCGGGGCGGGGCGGGGCCGGACGCAGGGGCGGGGCCGGGCCCGACCCCGCCCGGCTGGGGCCCAGGGTTCGGAAACCCGGGACAGCGGAGCGGGGCTGCCACTGCTGCTGCGTTCTCCCTTCTTGCGGGTCCCTCGTCTCGCGGAGTTTTAAAGAAAAAGCGGACGCCAGTGACAAGTTAATAGCTCTCCTGCTCTCCTAGGTTAAACTGAACCTCCTTCCTGAACAGAGTCCCCTTCCAGAGTAGAGACGGCGCCGGCCGCGGTACCCAGAGCCCTAGTGCTCGCGGCTCCCTGCGCCCCCTCGTCGGCGCCCGCCCACACGCGTGGTTACAGACCCCCGCACCCCAAGGTGTCTACAGCCCCGACCCCTCCACAGCCGAGACGCGGGGTTTTGAGCGCCGGTCCGCCGGCGGGCGGACACCGCGGCTCCTCCAGCCCACCCACAGCCCGCGAACACTTATCCACGCACCTAGCTGGAGCCCTGCCACACTCCAGCCTCCTCCCGCCAATTCACGCCTGCCTCCTACTTCACACACTCACCCGGCCCCTTCCTTACAGGCTCGCCGCTCCCTCTTAGACTCACCCCAACCTCCCTCACACGCTCACCCCCGCCGCCTCCCTCGCACACTCATCCCCGTCCCCCCTAGCACCCTCACCCGTACCCCCTCCCTCGCACCCTCACCCCTGCCCCCTCCCTCGCACACTCCTCCTGCCCGCTCCCGCACGC